>CM041215.1:18277465-18481519 GCA_023065735.1 Coffea humblotiana | reverse complement strand
TAAATGGCCTAACCGTGAAAGTTTCCAAAAATCAGCTTCCTAAATTTTCTCCAACTCCTACATTTTAGCCGCCTATTTACCTAGGATTTAGGGATTACCTTAGCCGTTCATATTACATTCCCAAAACCGCCACCTTGTCCCTACTTTTTAGGGATTATTCTCCTACACTTTAGCAATATTTGCTCCTACCTTTTAGCCTCCAATCCAGCCGCCCACCCTACCTTTTTTTTTAGGGAATTTCCTTCGTACATTTTAGCCATTACCTTCTCCTACATTTTAGGAGTTTCTTATCCTTTCCTTTCCTTTCCTTTCCAGCCACTATCCCTACATTATAGGTAGCTAACCGCCACCATACCAGCCTGTTAGAAAAGCCATTCGGACCTACTAACAAGAAAAGGCAGCTTGCATTTCTAAAAAAAAAAAAAAAGAACAAAGAGTATTTTTTTTTCTTTTCTTTCTTTTTGAGTCGTGTCTTCTTTTCTTCATTTCTTTCCGTGCTTTAGTCCTTTTTGTTTCCTTTCATTTGAGTCGTGCCATTTCATTATCGCTCGAGTCAATCATTCCATTATTCCATTGAGGATTGCCTCCTTCTCGTGTTCTGACATTGGAAGTTGATTGTTTGCCTAGGAGGAGTTCTAATTTCTTCAAGGTAAGCTATCAAGAGACTTTGAGAGCATTGGTGAGATTATTAGAGTGCTCTTTGAGTGACATACATGAGGGTTGAGTGTATACACGCGAGGAAGTGAGTGAGACATACATATCTGTACTTGCTTTGCTACTAACCTTTTGCAGGTCTCCTACATCATGTCGGACGGGAGTGAACCTTCCAAATTTGACCCCAAATTGAACAACCTAGCATTAATGGCAGAGTTTAAGCGCATGCTTAGGGAGTCTATGGAGTCCCTACACCAACGGATAGACCAATTGGAGCTTTCTCAAGCTCGGTCCAATACCGGCCAACGAGATGCTCCACCTCGCGAGGAGTTGACCTCTAATAGCGAAGAAGATGACTTCATCCGTCGACCAAAGCAGGACTACCGGAGGTCGGATGACGGATTAAAGGGGGTCAAGATCAAGATTCCTTTCTTCCAAGGCAAGTCTAGTTCAGAGGCTTACCTAGAATGGGAACAGCGAATCGAGATGGTATTCGAGTGCCAGGACTATACCGATGAACAAAAAGTCAAACTGGCAACCCTCGAATTCACCGATTACGCTATTGTCTGGTGGGAACAGGAGCTCACTAGTAGGCGCCGCAATAGAGAATGGCCAATTAGTACATGGGAGGAGTTACGAACCACTTTGAGAAAACGGTTCGTACCCAACCATTACTACCGTGATCTATACCAGAGGCTCCAGACATTAGTTCAAGGAAACCGTAGTGTGGAGGACTACTACAAGGAGATGGAGATCACCATGCTTCGAGCAGATATCGTGGAGGATCGAGAGGCTACCATAGCGAGATTCTTAACGGTTTGAGGATTGAGATCGCCGAGTTGGTGGAGTTGCAAAACTATGTGGACATGCCTGAGTTAATTGATAAGGCATCCAAGATCGAGAAGAGCTTAAGAGGAGGGGTAACTCTCGAAACCCTAGCTTCTCAGCCGTGCCTCTTTGGAGGGGCAATCCGACATTTGAGCGGGAACGGCCAAGTGCAGGGGTGTCTAATTCACTCCTAAATCCGAACCACCCAAGCAGGTACCAAAGGCAACCACCAAACCTCCATTTGACTCCTCCAAACCCCAAAGCCGCGACAAGTGCTTCAAATGCCAAGGATTTGCACATTGCTTCTCAGTGTCCCAATAGGCGTACCATGATTGTCCTACCGAGCGGAGATGTTGTATCTAACGACGAGGACGAATTCGCCGAGATGCCTCCATTACTGGATGAGGGTGAAGATTCCGAGTGGAGGTTGAGGCCACTACCGAACAAGTGGGTGTTACTCTAGTAGCCCGCCGGGCTCTTGCGATCCAAGTCAAGAGAGTGAATGAGACCCAACGTGACAACATCTTCTACACACGATGTCACGTCAAGGGCAGGGTATGTAGCCTCATCATCGATGCAGGTAGTTGTACTAACGTGGCAAGCACTCTCATGGTGGACCATCTTTCTTTGCCCACGTTGAGGCACCCTAACCCATACCGCTTGCAATGACTCAATGAGAGTGGCGATATCAAAGTCACCAAGCAAGTGGTGGTGCCTTTCCGAATTGGAAAGTATGAGGACAAGATCCTTTGCGACGTCGTTCCCATGCAAGCCTTCTCATATTTTGTTGGGACGGCCTTGACAATATGACAAGAAGACTCACGATGGCTTTACCAACAAGTACTCCTTCTTGCACCCACAACAAGAAGATGACACTTGTTCCTCTCACACCTCAGCAGGTGCATGAAGACCAACTGAGATTGCAACGGGAGCATGAACGAGAGTTAGCTAAGAAGTCAACCGACCCTAAAGCAATCATTAAAACACCGGCCGAGAGGACATTTACCCCTGGAACATCTGGTCAAATGGAGAAACGGCCTAACTTGCTTGCCAAGAACAGGGAAGTTCGCAAATTACTTTTATCCAAACAAGTTGTTTATGTCTTATATTGCAAAGAAGTGATTTTACTCTCTCAATAAGCACTTAGTGCCTTACCTCCTAAAATCTCTTCTTTGTTGCAGGAATTTGAGGACGTTTTTCCAGATGAGATCCCCAAGTGGTCTTCCACCACTCAGGGGGATCGAGCACCAGATCGATTTCGTCCCTGGAGCATCCTTGCCAAACAGACCGGCCTACAAGATGGGCCCTGAAGAGACTAAGAAGATCCAACGACAAGTCGATGAGCTCTTGGAAAAGGGTTGGGCTCGAGAAAGCATGAGCCCATGTGCAGTTCCAGTCATCCTCGTCCCAAAAGAAAGAAGGTACTTGGAGGATGTGTGTAGACTGCCGCGCCATCAACGCTATCACAGTTAAGTATCGTCACCCTATATCTCATTTAGATGATATGCTGGACGAATTATATGGTGCAGTCATTTTCACCAAGATTGATCTTAAGAGTGGCTACCATCAAATTCGAATAAAGGAAGGGGACGAGTGGAAGACGGCCTTCAAGACTAAGTATGGTCTGTATGAGTAGTTAGTTATGCCTTTTGGTTTGACTAACGCTTCTAGTACATTTATGCGCCTTATGAATCATGTGTTTCGCCCGTTTTTAGGTAAATTTGTTGTTGTTTATTTTGACGACATTCTGATATACAGCAAGAGTTCCGAGGAACATGTAGCACATGTACGAGCTGTTCTTGATGTTTTGCGCAGGGAGAGGTTATTCGCTAATTTTAACAAATGTACCTTCTGCACTAATGAACTTGTTTTTCTTGGTTATAAGATTAGTGGACAGGGCATTAGAGTGGACGAGAGCAAAGTCCAGGCCATCAATGAGTGGTCCGTGCCCAAGACCATGAGTGAAGTTCGGAATTTCCATGGCCTTGCGAGTTTCTATCGCCGGTTCGTGAGGGATTTCAGTACTATTGTTGCCCCTCTGACTGCTATTATCAAGAAGGATGTGAAGTTCGAGTGGGGGGAAGCGCAGGAGAAGGCGTTCCAACTCCTTAAACACATGCTCACACACGCACCTTTATTATCCTTACCTAACTTTGATAAAATTTTTGAGATTGAGTGTGATGCTTCTGGTGTAGGAATTGGAGCCGTGTTGATCCAAGAGGGAAGGCCAATCGCATACTTTAGCGAGAAATTGAATGGTGTTGCCTTGAACTACTCCACCTATGATAAGGAGTTCTATGCTTTGATTCGTGCACTGGAGACATGGCAACATTACTTGCGGCCTAAGGAATTCGTCATCCACACTGACCATGAAGCGTTAAAGCATCTCAAGTCTCAACACAAGTTGAGTAAGAGACATGTACGGTGGGTCAACTTTGTGGAGTCATTTCCCTATGTGATCAAGTACAAAGCTGGTAAGACCAATGTCGTTGCCGATGCACTATCCATGAGGTATACCTTGATCGTTCTACTTGATGCTAAACTCCTTGGATTTGATCTCATCAAAGAACTCTATGATACCGACTCTGATTTTTCTGCTATCTATAAGTCTTCTGTTAAGTCGGGTCAGGGTAAGTTCTTCATACATGATGAATTTCTGTATTGTAATGATAAATTGTGCATTCTGTCATGTTCTATTCGTGAATTACTAACTCGTGAAACTCACGGAGGTGGGTTGATGGGACACTTCGGTGTCACCAAAACTTTGAGTGCTTTACAGGAACATTTCTATTGGCCACGCATGAGGCGGGACGTGGACCGAGTAGTGTCACGCTGCAATATATGTATATATGCGTGTGTGTGGGAAACATATAAAAAGACACAATGATCTTTTATTCAACTTAGTAATTTGTCAAAACAAACACGTTATTAAAAGTTTCAAAAAGGGGCAAAAAAAGAGATACAGAACGTGCAATGCATGTAATCCCAAACTAGTCATACTTAAATACAGGAGTGGGCAAAATAGAAAAACACACTTCACTAACTGATACTGCCTGCATTCATGGGGCCAATGCCAATCCCTTGAAGGCATCAACATGCACCGCTGCCATCCTCAAATAGACATGAAATCCACAAGCATTGCCCTTATATGGTCTTTAATGACACGCGGCTCAGTGAATCCATTGATACGGTGCTTGTAAACAATTTCGCCAACGCGTGCGACATTAAGAAGCATTTTGAGACCATCCCTGGGAATGGGAGTAGGCCTCAAGCATTCCTCGTTCATAACCTTCCAAGCATTCTCAATCATCTCTCGAAACTTCTTGGCTGCCTCTTCCTCCGATATATTATGGTCCTTCATGTAGCATTCAAGTGCTGTGCTACTGCCCCTTTCTTTGTCGAACTTCAAATGCGAAGAGTTCAAATAGAATTTACTCATATAAAGTACGAAAGTGTATTAACCATCGGTAAAGCAATAACCAGCAAAATGAACTAAATGGCTGTATTTCGTTATGTTCATAAAAATTAAGCATCCGAGATTGAATGATATGCATATTCTACGCAGCGTTTGCACAGAAAATGAACAAGATTTTAAAAGCAAATTTAATCATGGCATTATACTAGGTCAACTGCCTGAAGCACATAGAAGTCTCGATCAATGTGCATATTCTGTGGTGCTGCAGACTTGCAGTGGTGGTGTAAGAAGTGTAGGGCTCAATCATTTGCTCTAAAGTCTAGAGGCTGACTTTCTCTATGACTGTCTACTTTCTTTGGCAGACTAGAAACAAGAGTTTATTTCTGCAAGTGAGGCCTTCTAGTGCGAGTGTAGTGGCTACTGTGGTCAATGCAATGCAATGCAGATTGCTGTTACCTCTTGGAACAAGATTCCTCGCACCAGAGAGAATTGGGTGTTGGTTTTTTAGTGGGGATTAGATCGAGGTTGTTTGCTATTGTTGTTTTTGTCCTTTCTTTCAAATTTTGACAGTAAAGTGTATAGAATTAGTGTAGCCTAGATTGTGGATGTTTTCCTCTTCTGTAAAGCTCTCTTGGTAATTCTATCAATGAAAAAGGATTTATTTTGCTAAAAAAAAATGTGCATATTCTGTTGGAAGTTTTGAACAAAACTAACAAGTTACGTGAATCGCTATAACTTAATCTTATTTCGAAATTCTGTGAGTTGTCTTAATCTAATCATTATAACCAAATAAATGAGCACGACAAATTCTGACCTTGTGACCGCCATAATCATTAATCAATCGGGAATGTGTCGAGTAAGCAACCATAAGTTTTGGATTAGTTGACATCCAGTTGATCACTTCCTCTGAGGCACTATCCATGTCCAAAAAGCCTGCCGACGCTATAAGATATGCTCCGATTGTGATCGCACCATTGCTTATGTAATCGGCAAAAGATGGCAATTCTCTCGTGAGAAACCACCTTGACTGAGTCAAGTTTGTCCTCATGTATTGTTTCCACTGATTAGTACAAATGAACGCACGAAAATATTGATTAGTACTCCATGTGTTGGTACCATAACACTTGGAATATTAACACGGTCATTATAATTAGCAACAACATGCTACCGTACATCTTCTATATACTTGTCGAATGCATAGGTTCTCTGCTTTTTAGCTAAATCTTCGCCAATCTCCTTATTAAATTTCAGAAGTGTGGTGTAGGAAGCTCTGATGTAGTCTGAGAGTTGATCTACGCCACTGCTATCCCACCTGCAAGCAAAGCAAAACTTCCCATATAAATGCACCTTACTGTTAACAAGCAACATCAAGCTAGAGAAAATTGTCTGGAGAATGGTCCCCTTTATTATTTACTGGCTCATAGTAAGACAAAGCTTTTTAGTAGATTACTCAATTATTTTTCCGAAGATGATTTTTCTGTGGATTATGCTTGGCAGAATGATTGCTTCACTTGTGTAAGATGACTAACATAAAACGCTACCTTTCTGCAGAGTCTGTGAGAATTTGAAGTTCATCAAGAGTGCCATAAGCATCATAGATGTCATCAATCATTGTAATAAGGGCTGCTACTTTCGCAAAAGTCATGCGAGCAAGAGAATGCTGAGGCTCATACAAGGTTCCAACAGCCCAGAAGTAGCATTCCACAAATCTGTCCCTTGCATATGGAAATTTTGATACACTCTCCAATCCCTTTCCCCACCTACACATCGTTGCCATTTGTCAAAAAAAAAATAAAAAAGGTTGCACAATCATTCATGAAACTTCGACTAGAAGAATATAGTCATACACGAAGGAATTTGATAGATAAAATTGCAAACGAGTGAAAGTTACAATTGGCTAACTTTTAGTATAGGTTGTGTTTCATAAGATTCTAATAATTTGTAAGGCTCCATTCAACTTACAAGGGAGTAGTATGTTAGCAACCTGGCCTGTGAAAGAAAATTTTTTTTGGCAATTTAAAATGCTACAGATATCATAGAATCCTACTAAGCTTCAAGGGAACCAAAAGCTGCATGTAAGCATAGTACTCTAAAATATAAATCTCTGCAGTTTAGTGTTGATAAACAAATCTTAGATCTGCCCATTGGAGAGCTAGTGTCTCGGTGTACCTTGTTATCTCACAAAGGTCTTCTTTATATGACATCTGCAACAAGTGGTAATCCAACTTGGCTAGCCTCAGCAATACTTTATTGTGAGATTCATCTTCCTCATAGATGGAGATGTAACGCCAAGCCTCGTATCTTGGGATGCCCTTATGCAACGGCTGCTCAAGGGCTTGTTTCACTTGTTTTGCAAGAGTAGAATCCAGATGGGGTCCCCCAGATGTCAGATGAGTGCTTGTGAACGCAAGAGCTTCTTCTAAAATTTTGTCTCCATGTGTTCTAACATGACTAGCTTCATATAGACTTAACAAACCCTTTGTGTCATTGCATAAGGATTCCTTGAACTTACCCTCAGCATCAATGAATTGGTCAAAGATGCCTGTTTGGATATTTTTTGGAAATAATATGTTAGAAAAATTAGGTGTTAAGATTTACTAATAGGTGAGTCCACACTAAAAAATTAGCAAATCTAGTATGAAAGCTGCGTACCACAAGAGATATTGAAACCATGCTGTCTAAAAAGTCAGAATTGAAGCACTGCACTAGATAAATCATAAGCTGAATACTCCCCAAAGTTGGTATACACATTAAAGAATTCTTGTAGCTGGTTTTCAATTTCGATGTCAAAGTGATGCGAGACACCAAGTCGTTCTATTTTGTCTATAAAGTCGAATCTCTCCGTCATGGTTTTTCCGGTTGCCAAAAGCATGCTCGCCACTTCTGCCTTTAGAATTTGAATCTCTCTTTCACACATTTCATATTCCTGAAAGCATCGGACAAATATTTCTTTACTCATACTGTTAAAATTGATCGTTTAAATACTGCTTCGAAACTGGAACAATTGGAAACTAAACAGGAGAAACCAGACCCCGAAATCTAAGGAAATGCAACAGCGTTACGGCAGAAAATAATTAGGTAAAGAATCCAACAATAAGTCGTGGAAAGAGCAAACCAAGTATGACAAATCAGACGCTAGTTCTACCAAAAAGAGTAACTACTCATTTTGTTTTTGTCTTTTGTTTTTTCCCCTCTTGATAGGAGGCTAGAGTATTAATCAAGGGATAACAATCATGCCAGGATTGATAACGGATATTACGAAGGATCGTGAACTTGTGGGGTCCGACAACAGCATGGTTCCAACTTAGAAAAGGAATAAAAATTGTATGAAGAAAAACATGAGGTCAATCCTGAGCTTATAGGAGCACAAAAGTAAGCACTACCTGCTTATGAAGAGTAAATGGAGCGATATGATCAGCCCAAATGTTTTCAGGGAAGTCTGCCAATGGCCGAACAGTCTCTTGCCGGTTGTTTGAGGGGAGAGAAGCTTGAGCTGAGGCCATATTCTAGGGGAAAGTTAGAGTAGGACTGTGATCAATTAAGTGTTGTTTGCAATGACTACTTAATTTGATAATTAGCCAGAGGAACTCAAGTACGTATTTATAGATCCAACGAGCCAAGTAGTCACCAGGAGCCAAGTAGAAAATTTTGCTCACATCATATATTTTCTTCTAGAAAGGAATGCATCACGATAAATATAATAGTGAGAATAAAAAATCAATTAAAAAAGAGGATATAATACTTTTTACTCTCTTGTAATTTGATGTTTTATCAAATAAATCCTCTATGATTTATAAAGCTATAAATAGCCATTTCATAGTTTGAATTAAAGTGTTACTGTTTGTTTTTTCTTTAAAACTAATTGTCAATATTAAAAGTTAAACTAATAAATTGATAAATTTATCCTATTATTATTTCATTTTTTTTCTTTTTCCCTTTTCTTTCTCTTTTACCTTTTTTTTCTTTGGGAAGAGAAGAGATGATTTTAAAAAAACTTGTACTTTTTTATACTACATCTTAATTTTCTCAAATACAAAAGAAAAAGAAAAAGCAATAAAAAAAATAAGTAGAAATTACTAATGAAGATTTGTAGTCATTAAATATTTGGTTTAAAAACCTACACTGATATTTGCAATCATCAATAATGTGGTTTATTCTATTTGTTATTCATCTATTTTTTATTTTCCTTTATTCTTTTTTTGGTATTTGGGAAAAAGAGTAATGAAATGTGAATTTTCAATTTATTAGTTGATTTTGACTTTTTAATATTGACCATTAGTTTTAACTAAAAAACTAATTGTAATGCTTTAATCTAAATTATGAGAAGATTATGTGTAGATTTTTTAAACCATAGAGGAGTTATACAGTAAAACATTAAATCACATGAGGGCAAGAGGTAACTTATCCTAAAAAAATTTATTTTTGCTATTATCTGGTCTAAAAGTGCAAGTTAAACAAACCAAAAGGAGGGGGCAGAATACTAGAATTTTGAAAAACAACTTTTCCTTCGTTTTCCAAACTTCTTTTAATAAGCAATTGAATCATCTTAATGAAAGAATATCACCTAACCACACTATTCGAGATATTTTTCATTATTTTTACCCACCCTAATTCTTTCTTTGTCACGTGTAAGTGTGCCCATGATTTTGAACTTTTTACAAATAGTTTGCAGAACCTTTTTCAGCTTAGTGTGTGCAAATGTTAATTCATCACCAATGGGCAAATCTTAATTCATTTTACCACATTGCTAATTTTTGTTTCACTTCTTCAAAGGCGTTTCTCTAGCACTGAATGATCACCGTTCCTTGTAACTTTAATTATTTTTAATCACCTTTTTTTCGGATAAATGGGAAATCTTGAATTCAAAATCTCTTACTTACAATCCGCTCAAGAAAAAATTTACTTGAAAGCTAATTTTCTTTAATTTTTAAATCCCTCCTCTACAGGTGATATTGGTAACGTTAGGGTGCAAGTGGAAGACAATGAACAAAAAAAAAAAAAAAGAAGGTGCCACACGAATAAGAGAAAACAAAAAAGTTTTAAATATAAAGAAAAGGGAGGTAGCAAAACTTTGATAATTCATAAAAAGGGTTCAGATTTCATGTACATACTTTTTAGGTGATTTGAACTGTTCTATTATTTGACACTTTGAGATAACGGTTGTCTGAAATTGTTCCTTTTGTAATTAATCCTTGTAATATCAAGTTTAATATCTATAAATTGTTATCGTTTGTTGGAAAAGAAAAAAGAGATAACGGTTGTCTGAAACTTATCCATATCTATGCAAAATAATGTAAAATAAAATGAGCTTTTTTTATGCAACTCAATCTATTGTCAAATAAGTTTTAATCTCATAATTTTTAATTACATAGAATAAAAATACACAAGGATATCCAGTGATTTACAGGTCCCTTAGTGTTTCGGTCTTGATCTTGTTTTTCGAACATTAATGGGTTTGGCTGTGGGACTGGTCTGAATTCATCTAATGGATATGAAGCTATACCTAATTGATTCACCTAGAGCTTGCCTCTTGACATGTTGATGGGGAAAAAAAATACCTTGACTACTAAAAGAACACAAAAGGTAACTCCAAAAGATAGAACCTTACGAGAAATTTCTGAAATGCCTGTACCAACTTGCTAGTTGAGTGTGTAAAGTGTCAGTGAAGGATTCTTAAAGCTTTTCTCGCTTTCAGGTTGAGAATTTAAATTCTGAACTTGATAGTTAGCGGCCAAAAAAAGTGTAGAGAATGGTGAGAAGTAAGAAAAAAAAATGCTTAAAGTGCACATGAGGTCACAGAAAGTCTGTCAATTAATTGTCGGTAGAAAGGGAATAGCCGATTAGAACCAGACACGCATGTATGGAAAACCGAGACAATTATGGTGGCTGGAAGGTCTTGACTGATAAAGAAGTCACCGAGACAATTATGGTGGCTGCATAGTTGCACGTTAGCGGGATTCCAGTGATTGATTAGTATTTAATGGATTGAAAATTGATAACTAAAGCTATTTAGAAATTTAGTAACTTTAAAATTAGATTTATTATTCAGAAACTAGGTTAGAATTAGTACTAAATTAGTTTATAGAAATAAAGTTTGGATGTGTCTTGGTATTGGAATTAGAATAAATTCGAATAAGATATTTGTTTATCTAAGAGTGGAACTACTATGTGTTTTATATGTGGCCAATCAAATCTTTTGTGTTTAGGCTCATGAGTTAAGAATTGTGTCACACATCGATTCGAGCTAAGTAAGAGTCCAAAATCTAATAATTTAAATTTTTTTTTCAACATTAGGTTTCTGATTTAGATATTGACATTTTTAGTGAATTTTCTCCCCAAAATTTTGGTCTCGAATTTTTTGGCTCCATGGTTTCTTTATCATTTATAAAGAAGCTTCACAGTTTATTTGTTTAGCTCTTAAAAATCTTTTATTCGTCATTCTTGATTTCTTAAGCATCCAAATTTTAATATGTTAGTTTTACTTCCTCTGCATGTTTCTTTGTACCAACAAAAGTGAATAAAAAATCGTGAAGAACCGATAGGTGGGGTCATCAAGACGAGACGGACGTCGATGACAAATACTTATCGATTTTACTGAAGGATTATCTTGAATTCTTTATTATAAACTGAAAGAAAACGTATTTGGCAGTTGCAAGAAATTTATGGTGCTCTACATGTAACGTAGTTTGATCTTACGTGCAGGTTGGCGGCGTCTCCCAACTTGATACAGGCGGTCAAAAGATGACAGCCGGAATGAATAGAGCGTCCAAGTTCCTGTTTGATCAATTGAGAGACACCACTGTAGGATGGCCTGATGTGAAACGGAATTGAAACACAGTAAATGGCTTCAATAGTCCTCAACTTTTAGAAGTATTTATCAGTGTCTCAGCTGAAAATTTTGATACCAAAGGACCTCTCAAAACCAAATTTAAGTATGGTAATCTACACCTTATTCCAGAGATTTAGTTTTAATATGTATATTCCTCCTCTAAGTTTAACAATAAGATGAGGAAACCATCCGTCTGGCTTCTAAACTATTCCCATTGCACTCTTTTGTCCCCTTAACAATATATTAAAACAATCCCCTCAATTAAAAAAAAAGTGAACTTTTGTGAAATTTAGTTGTTAGTGTTGACAGAATGAGGGGTAAAATAAATCAAACACAAGAATTTCTTAACATTAAAGTAGAGTTCTTAAACTATTCCCATTATCAAGTTTTGGTCCTCAATTTATATTTTCTGTCAGAGTATCCACTGAATAATTAAAAGTATATACTCTCAACCCTTGTGGCCATGTTAGTTGTAAGTACAATCAAAAGCAAAGGATATTTGTGTTCAACCACTTCATAAAACCATCGATGTCCTGGTCAATCTTGGACTTTCGTTGTCGCAAAGGTTGATAAGCATGGGCACGCCTTGGAGGCTATAGTCTTATGACCATCGCGTCCCAATAATGCCCAAAAGAGTTCCTTTCAAGGCGTGGGCACGCCTTGGAGACCTCAGTCCTCTGTTGACCACCACAAAAACACTCTTAATAGAAAAATAGAACTGCAAAATTGCAAAATTACAAAAATTGACCACAACTAGTACTGTAGTCCTTGGATTGCCTCCCAAACAGCGCCTTTTTTTAATGTTTTTTGCTAGACACAGTAATAGCTGTTTAAGCCACACAAATTGGATCATCAAGAAATACGACCTCCACTTGCTCACTATGAAACCCCTCATACTAAGGTTTTAGACGGTAACTATTTACCACGAATTTCTTCTCAATTTTCAAACTCTGGATCTCCACTGCACCATAATGAAAAATAGTAGAAACGACAAATGAACCAATCCAACGTGAACGCAGTTTACCTGGAAAAACCTTAAGTCTCGAGTGATAAAGGAGGATTTTTTGCCCTACTACGAATAACTTTCTTGAGACTTGCTGGTCGTGAAAGACTTTGCTCCTCTCTTTATAAATTGTTGCGTTTTCATAGGTTTCATTCTTTAGTTCTTCCAACTCTTGCAATTGGAACTTTCTATGTCTCTCGGCACCCACAAGGTCCATGTTACACCGCTTAATCGCCCAGAATGCCTTGTGTTCAAATTCTACTGAGAGATGGCACGACTTTCCAAAAATCAATCTATATGGGGACATTCCAATCGGGGTTTTATACGCGGTGCGGTAAGCCCACAAAGCATCTTCCAACTTCAAATTTCAATCCTTCCTGTCAGGCCGCACCATCTTTTCCAGGACTGACTTAACCTCCCTATTCGACATTTCGGCCTGACCATTCGTTTGCGGATGATAGGGCGTGGATACTTTGTGGAGTACGCCATATTTACGGAACAAGGTAGCAATCATCTTATTATAAAAATGAGTGCCCCTGTCACTAACTACAGTTCGCGACATTCTAAAGCGGACAAAAATATTAGATTTTATAAATTTTATAACTACTCTCGAATCATTAGTTTGAGTGGCCTGTGCCTCCACTCATTTGGAAACATAATCGATAGCAAGTAAAATGTATAAGAAACCAAAAGACGACGGAAACGGACCGCTGAAATCTATACCCCAAACGTCAAAAATTTCAACAAACAACATGGGGATTTGAATTATTTGGTCTCTACGAGAAATATTCCCCACTCTTTGACACTTATGACAAGATTTACAAAACAAATATGCATCCTTAAACAGAGTAGGCCAATAAAAACCACTCTCTAACACCTTACCAACTGTTCGCTTTAGTCCAAAGTGCCCTCCACATGCAAATGAATAACAAGAAGTTAAAATAGAATGTAACTCACCTGCACTTATGCACCTTCTTATCACTTGATCCGAGCATTGCCTCCACAGGTAAGGATCATCTCAGATATAGTGTTTGGCATCACTTCTCAATTTATCTCTCTTAGCCTTTGGCCAACCTGTAGGTAATTGATTCGTTACCAAAAAATTGACAACATCAGTATACCAAGGTACCGACGAATCAATGGCTAGTAACTGCTTCTTGGGAAACGATTCTCTCAATAGCAGATCCTCCTTATTCATAAGCAAACGGCTCAAATGATCAGCCACCAAGTTCTCGGCTCCACTCTTATCTTTAATCTCTAAGTCGAACTCGTGTAGAAACAAAATCCACCTTATGAGCCTTGGTTTGCATCCTTCTTCGCTAACAAGTACCTCAAGACTGCATGATCAGAGAAAATAATTACTTTTGCACCCAATAAATATGACATAAATTTTTCTAGTGCAAAAACAACCGCTAGCAATTCTTTCTCCGTCGTGGAGTAGTTAAGTTGAACTCCACTCAATGCTCTCAACGCGTAGTAAATCGCATGTGCCGCCTTGCCAATCCTTTACCCCAACACGATTTCTATGGCATAATCACTCGCATCGCACATTATTTCAAATGGTAGGCTTCAATCTGGGGGTTGAATGACGGGCGGTGATGTCAACGACTCGTTCAATTTATCAAAAGTCACCTTGCATTCACTGGTGAAATCGAATGTCACGTCCTTTTGCAGCAACTTGAACAGGGGTGCTCCGATCTTTGAGAAATCCTTGATGAAACCTCCTATAAAATCCTGCATGGTCAAAAAAGGAACGTACTTTCCGTACACATACGGGGTAAGGCAAAGCAGAAATGAGATCTATTTTAACTTTATCTACCTCTATTCTTTTAACCGACACAACGTGCCCTAGAACAATACCATGTTCCATCATAAAATGACATTTTTTTCAATTAAGGACCAAGTTTGTCTCTATGCACCGTTTCAAAATTAAACCTAGATTATCAAGACATTCCTCAAAACTATTCCCATATACGTTAAAATCATCTATAAATAGCTCAATAATCTTTTCTACGTACTCAGAAAAGATACTTACCATACACCTTTGGAAGGTTGTTAGAACATTGCAGAGGCCGAAAAGCAACCTCCGGTAGGCAAACGTACCAAATGGGCAAGTGAATGTGGTTTTCTCCTGGTCCTCCGGTGTTATCGAGATCTGGAAATATCCTGAAAAATCATCAAGAAAATAGTAGTAAACATGACCAGCCAATCTCTCTATCATCTGATCAATAAAAGGAAGAGAGAAGTGGTCCTTTTTTGTCACAGAATTTAGTCTCCGGTAGTCAATGCACTGGCGCCAACCTGTAACTTTTCTGACTAGAACCATCTCACCCTCCTGATGTTTCTCTACAGTCACTCCCGTCTTTTTCGAGACCACTTGAACCGGACTCACTCATTGACTGTCCGAGATAGCAAAGATAATTCCCACCTCCAGGAGTTTAAGTATCTCCTTTTTCACTACTTTTATCATCAATGGATTCAATCTCCGCTGCGCCTGTCTTACCGATTTCGCCTCATTTTCGAGCCGTATCCGGTGCATGCATAAGGACAAACTTATTCTTTTGATATCTGCTATACTCCACCTAATCGCTTCCTTATGATCTCGAAAGATTCGCACCAGTCTGTCCTCTTGACTTGGAGATAAGTGTGCAGAAATGATCACCGGATGCGTCTCTTGGTCTCCCAAGAATGCGTACTTTAGATGTTTCGAGAGAGGTTTAAACTCTAATTTCGGTGCCTGCACAACTGAAGGCAACAACTGTGTCTGAATTTTTTGGCACAAAAAGAGATGTGAGCTCATACCTTAGAAGAATGGTTGGGAGTGAATGTAATACTTCAACTGCACGGTGCAAGTCATCCCTCATGTCCAAAGTAGGAATTACACCCAATTCAAGAGATTTGGTCAATACCACTTCCAATGCGTTTTCACCATCCAATTCGAAAGTTTTCTGTACAATGGGTTCAATAACACTCAAAGCAAAAGACTGAGTTAGATTCCTCCGGATATTTCATCGTCTCAAAAATATTAAAATTTACAATTTCGCCATCAAATTCCATTGATAAAGTACCCTCATTCACATCTATTTTAGTCCTAACAGTGCTAAGAAATGGTCTATCTAACAAAATAGGTGATGGATTTAACGATTTTTCATCTCTCATATCTAGGATATAAAAATCTGTTAGAAAAACTAACTCATTTACCTGGATCAAAACATCCTCAACTAATCCCTCTGGATAAGCATTGGTGCGGTCAGTTAGTTGAATTATGATGGCTGTTTCTTTTAGTGGCCCAAGATTTAGAGACGCATAAATGATTTTTGGCATCACGTTAATTGACGCCCCCAAATCCAACATTGCTTTTCTAATCGGTGTGTTTCCGATTTTACACGGGATCGTGAACATACCTGGATCTCCAGATTTGGGTGGAAGCTTTCTTTGGAATATAGCCGATACGTTTTCTCCCACCGCTACTCTTTCGTCCCCCTCTCAACTTCTTCTTATGGGTGCATCAATTTTTCAGAAATTTTGCATACTTTGGTACCTGCTTAATTGCCTCCAACAAGGGGATGCTGATCTCTACTTTTCGGAATACGTCCAGAATTTCTTTTTCTTTCTCTGGCTTCTTTGTCTTCTCCAACCTGTATGGAAAAGGAGGTAAATTAGATTTAACAGGAATTGATGGAGTAAGAGTAACCTCAGGGTTTCCATGAATGTGTCCTTCTTCTTCAATCTCCTTTTCAATCTCTTCTTCACTTCTACTCTTTAGGTTCGTGGCCTTAAGCCCTTCTACTTCCTTGCCACTCCTCAGTGCCATAGCACTCACATTCTTGGGATTTGCTTCGGATTGCGATGGCAATTTTTCAAAAATTTGGGACTCTAAGCAATTAATTGCAGTTGCCATGTGACTTATTTGATTTTTAGATTTTTCATACCCGATCTAGTCTCTTGCTGGACCTGAGTGGTACTCGTGACCAGACTCTTGACAGTATCCTCCAAAGAGCCTCCTGAATTGGAGGACGAAAGTTGAGGATTTGGTTGCCATAGTTACTGAAATCCCGGTGGATGATTTGAGAATGAATTCTGTGGCATGTTCCCATAGTTGAAATTGGGATGATCTCTCCAATCCGGATTGTACATGTTCGAGTATAGATCGTACTGCCTATGAGGCGCGGGCACGCTTCCAATCATGTTTACTTGTTCAGTCTCATCCTCCTGCAAAATAGGGCATGAGTCAGTGGAGTGGCCCACGCTTGTGCAAATTCCACATACCTTTGCTTGATGCACGTTCCCCACAACTAATTGACGAACAAAAGATATTAGCTCCGATAGCTGCTACTAAATGGACGACGTCTCTACCTCGTTAACCCTACGGGTAGGGTTACTCTCGTGGAAGCTAAACTGTTGAGAATTTTCTGCCATAGTTTCAATAAGCAGCCATGCTTCTCTCGGTGTCTTATTTGCTAGTGCTCCTCCACTCGCGGCATCAATGATACTTCTGTCAGATGACTGAAGTCCCTCATAGAAGTATTGGATCAATAGTTGCTCACTAATTTGATACTGTGGGCATCTAGTGTACAACTTATTGAACTTTTTCCAATAGTCATATAGGGATTCCCTGAGATACTGTTTAATACTGCATATCTCTTTTATCAGACTTGCAGCTTGGGATGCAGGGAAAATTTTTTTCAAAAATTTCTTTTTCAGTTGGGCCCATGTTGTGATACTACCTGCAGGTAAGTAGTACAACCAATCCTTAGCTGCGTCCTTTAGGGAGAAAGGGAATGCTCTAAATTTAATCTACTCTTCAGTAATCTCTGGAGGTTTCATACTAAAACATACCACATCGAACTCCTGGATGTACTTATGGGGTTCCTCACCCGAAAGGCCATGGAACGTGGGTAAGAGGTGAATTAATCTTGACTTCAGTTCGAAAGAGATATTCTCAGTTAGAGTTGGAAATGTAATGTATAAAGGGTACTGGGTCAAATTCGGAGTAGCCAACTCTCTTAGTGTTCTTGCATTCGCCATAGGGATGTCCTCTTGGGCTGGGTCACTTGAATTATCACCACTCAAATCTGTTGACTCAACCTCTGGATCCAATCTCTGAGATGCAATGCTAGATTGCTCCTCTCTGAGCTGTCTAGTCTCTTTCCTAGTTCGGCGCGCAGTTTTCTCTACTTTCGGATTGAAAATCAATTCGCCTGTACGAGAAGAATGAGACATAAACTAGAAAAATGCCAGACAAAATCCAAAGAAAACAACTTAGAAAAAAACAAAATTAACCAAACACCGTTCCCCGGCAATGGCGCAAAAAATTGACAGGTGCCGAACCTGTGCAATAATAATTTCTAAAAAGTCCTAATTACCACCACAATTAATTGTAGTCCAAATCCAAGTATTGAAGCAGGGACCCTAGGTGTGCATCTGAACATTTTAAAATCTAAATCCATTAAATTTAAGTGCTAAATTGATTTATCAAACATGACCATAGGGTTATTATAGTTAGTCTTTTATCAACTACTAATCAAATTTCAATTGGATAATTTAATTGTTGAGAGATCTCTCTCGTTATAATAAATCTTTGATTCATGCCTGGATTTCGTTCGTGTAACGATTCTTTGGTGCAAATTGTTCGTGCAACCTCTTCGTATTCTGGTTCCTCTACCGCATCACGTAAAGTACATGTACATGAATCCACCTGATCCTTGACCAAGGTCTAACTACCTGCTCCTCTCTATTTTCATCCCCTTTCTCCTTGGCTTTCGATTCCATGGCCCTGAATTTGTTGCGTATCAAATTTTCAAACTCGTGACCAGATGACAGATTTAATATCGGTTGACCTGGTCATAACATGTTTTCTTTTCCTTTTCTCATTTTTTTCTTTGGCAAAATCTGCCAATGATATAGTTGTGTGAATTAACTATCCAACTGTTCCTGCTACATGTTAAAGCACATTGATAGTGCGTGCCTTGATCACCCTAATCGTAAGGTCATAAAGCATGTAATTATGTTATAGTCTTTCTTAGTGAATGCGTTGTTGCGTACTCGATTTCACTTTTTACCTTCTGATTGTTGAGGCACAACTTGTTGAAATGTTGCTAGCACCAAAAAACCTGGACGAGTTTTGATAGATAGGATTACATCTATGTTTTGAAACTCAAACCGACAAGCAGTGATGGAGCCAGGATTTTTTCTTTGGGGGGGCCAAAATTTTTTCGACCAAAATTATTTTAATATGTTATGTTCAAAATAATTTTATCTATTTAAATATATGGCATCTTAAAATATCATATATTAACTTTAATTAAAAAAGATATGTCTATTTCATAAATATGTAGTATAGTCATAACTAAAATTAAGATAAAAAATAACCTTTGATTAAATATCTTATAACATCACAAACCACCTAAGTTGCATTATGAGAAGATGCTCCAATATGTCACTTGTGCAAAAACAAAAATATAACTATGCAATATAAATATAACTATTTTCAATTAAAAAAGATAAAAATTATGTTAACATACCTTGAAATTTCATCCTCTTTTATTAAACGTAAATTGAGTTTTACGTTCTTTCATAGAACTAAATTCATCTATAATTGAATCAATGCTAAATTTTCGAACAACTTCCTTTTTTTATGTACATTGTTAGGCAATCATTCAAGAAATTATCTTTTATCTTATTTTGAAGTTTTGTTTTGATTATCTTCATAATTGAAAATGTCCATTTTATAGACTATAGAACGAAGCTAGAATTTTTCCTTGTTAGGGGGGCACAAATTTTTTTGAACAAAATTATCTTAATATGTTATATTCAAAACAATTTTCATCTATTTAAATATATGACATCTTAAAATATCTAATATTAAATTTAATTATAAAAGTATGTCTATTTCATAAATATGCAGCATAGTCATAACAAAAATTAGGATAAGAAATAACCTTTGATTAAATATCTTATAACATCACAAACTACCCAAATTGTACATTATGAGAAGATGATCCAATATGTCACTTGTGCAAAAACAAAAATATAACTATGCAATAGAAATATAACTATTTTCAATTAAAAAAAGATAAAAGTTATGTTAGCATACCTTGAAATTTCAACCTCTTTTCTTAAAAGTAAATTGAGCTTTACATTATTTCATAGAACTAAATTCATCTATAATTGAATTAGTGCTAAATTTTTGAACTTCCCTTTCTTATGTATATTGTTAGACAATCATTCAAGAAATTATTTTTTATCTTGTTTTGGAGCTTTGTTTTGATTATATTCGTAATTGAAAATACTCGTTCTATAGTTGTAGTTGATACATGAAGAGTGAAAGCAAATATAATCAATCTGTTAACATCAAGATAGATCACTCAATTTCTTGTCTTCACCAAGCTTTCAAGTAATTATTTGTATATTTGTAGAAGGGTCAACAAGAGAATAGATCACTAATTTTAAATTTTTTATCAATTAGGCTAAGTTGTATATTTGTATATGGACCAATAAAGTAATTATTTTATTTTAGCCCATTTATAATTATGAATTGAGTCTTTTATTGTAATATATCAAATTGGGTCAATTTACTATGGATCATCAAATTATATGTTTAATTTTTTGAATGTTAAATAATTAGCACAATAAAAAATAAATAACTTTTTTTGAAGAAAAATTTAATCAAAGGTGTCTAATTCACACACACACACACACACACACATAAACTCTCATAATATAAACTAAAATTGTAAAAAATTGGGGGGGGCAACTTTGTCTTATACATATATTTATATACTATGAATTAAAAATTTCAAAACTTAGGGGGTGCCATGGCCCCCCTCAGCCCCCCTTGGCTCCGTCATTGCTGGCAAGTGACTCGACTGAGTTTAGGAGTCAAGGGTCAATGGGTTCAACTAGATCGGATCAATATTAAAAATCGGATGATATTATTATGATGTCACAAATATATATTAATTTTTTAAAATAAATAATATAGAAAAATACTATTAATATATTAATTATGTTCATTTTTACCTCATATTCCTTGCATCACATCAAATTCTTAAAACACAATTGAGTTACAAATTGAACAAAATGACAAATCAATATCAAATACTTAGTACGAATTTTAAATAAAAATACAACAATCAAATTTTAAATTAATTTGTTAACGATTATAAAGTTCAAATGCACATTCATGATAAGTCTTAGACAAAATTGAGGTTTATTTGTACAAAATGCAAATGCTAAAGTTGCACACAAGAATTATAAAAGAAATTTGGCAGCGTAATTATAATTGTTCAAAACATAAAGGGCCAACACACAAAATTAGAAAATTTTTAAGCTTGGAAGGCAGTTGGCCTTATCTTTTGTCTTCCCACTCTTCATTGGTCAAAACTAGGGTTGCAAACGAGATGAACCGCTCGTGAGCGGCTGGAATCAAAGTTCGACTCGAGTTCGATCAAACTCGGACTCGAGTCGAACGTGAGTGGCTCGTTTATCAAGTGAGTCAAACTCGAGCCATCTGAGCTTACGCTCGTTAGCTCATCGAGCTGCTCGACGAGCTTTATGAAATTACAAAAATACCCCTATTTGTATAACTAATTACTAAGTTGGAATTCAAGAATCAGAGGCTCAGAGCAAAAGTTTCATTTCCACAATTTGAATTCCATTTCTAATTGCTTCCCGCATCTCTCTTTCGGTCTTTCCTTCACAATTTCTCACACAAACCCTAGCCACCGCCACCACAAGTGCACCACAATCCACAGCCACCACCGCCACTGCCACCCCCACCCTTCAGGCCTCAATCAATGACTAACACTTCACAACCCTAACACTTCAGGCTTACAAATTCCAACATTCTTGGAAATCTCTTCCTCTCCAAGCTGCAGACGTTAAAATTTCGGGAGTACCCTACCCTCTCTTTTGACCAAGTCCCGCCTGCAATTCGACTTCTTCTCAGACAAGGTTAATCACTTTCTTTGTCTTAGCTTTTACATTGTAAAGTTAATCAGAAAAGAAAAAATTGGTTCTCCTCGTTTTATTGAAGTTTTTTTTTTAAATTCCTCGTTTTACTGTTCTCTCTCTCTCTCTGGAATCACTTGAACAAATGGATGCTTTGATCTACTTATTTGAAGGCCATTTATTTCTTTTCCTGCTCTATATGTATGTTTTTTTCAGTTATTTATTGGTCCTGTAGGTTCTTCTGGAGATTTTGATTGGACTTGTCGGTAGTATAACCTGAGGAAAAAGCAGGGGCCTGTTCCCGTTTAATGTGAATGGGTCCCTCGTAAACTTCAGGGAAATAAAACTTGGCATTGTTATTGGGTGAACCTCCTGAGCTTCATGATCCACGGTTCAGTAAACGATGACACATTTTGATTATATAGTCGTCTTTCTTTGATTATTAGAACAAACCAAGGAAAACTTGTGTTTTCTACTGGCATTTGGTAGGCTTCAGACTAGTTTGTCTGTCATGGATGTTTTAGTATTAATTTATTAAATTGATGAACGGTGTTTTAAATGCCTTTCAATTGATTATATACGTAACAGGTGCTTCAATTCTTTTTCTTTCATCTGTGTGTGTGTGCTCGGGGTTGGGATTGGTTTGTCCTTTTTTTTTTTGTGTTTGGCCGGGGGGGGGGGGGTTTGTGTTGTGTGAAGAGGTGATGAAGGAAGCAATTTATATCAGTTCAATGAAGATATTTGAAATCTGAATTTGACATGTTAGGCCAAAGGATATTTTGGTTGGTATTTTCCTGCTTGTTGTTTGTTTATTAGCTTGGAAATTTAAGGAGGTCTTCTTATGTATTCAGTTCCGGCTTACTTAATCCAGCATTATGTTGCAGACTGGATAAAAACCATAAGCAGTTTATCTGACTGCATGGTTTGTTAAGCAATTTATTTGACTGCATAAGCAATTTATTTGGTTAGAAAAGTGAATTTGTATTTGAGCTCTGATTAGACCTGCTTGATTTTTACCTATGTGCGATTTCATCCCCAATATGTATCTGAAATGTCATTATTGTGCTGCAACCTAATTCATATGGATTTCTCTATTGGTTTCTGTAGTTATGTGCACTTTCATTATTTTCATTATAAAGTCTGGCATCAGTAGAAGGCAAATGGGAATTGGTTTCCAGAAAAATTGTACTAGTATCTATTTCCAAGAGAGCATTGTCGATCAATGTTAAGTGCTGTAGTTAAGTGCCGTTTTTTTGGGGCTGTTTAATCAGCTGTTTGGGCTGGTTTTTGCACTTTTTTTCTTGGCTGATATTTGGCTGCTTGGGATGATTTAATATGGAAATTTTGATAGAATTAAAAACCACAGGCTCGTTAGTTCTATGTGTTTTATAGTATTGAACGTTTGAGAGTAAAAGATGGCTGTCTAATCATGTTTTGTTATCTTCATTCATTTGGCTGCTGGTTTCTTTTTATGTGTATATTATCTATTTGGTGGCTGGTTTTAAATGATTTTTATATTTCATGTGAGATTTTTTATTGGTTGTTTCATTGCAACTAAAATAGAAGTTATTTGGCTGCTTTTGTTCCCTTTTTTAGATGATTTTTAGCTGTTGTTTAATTGATTGTTTGGGCTGTTCATGTGGTGAATTCTGGGCAGGATTTATGCTAGTTCTTTGGAAGTTTTTTTGTTGGCTTTATCCTTTTTCTTGGCTGATTTTTTTGCAGTTTTTTTTTGGGTCAGTTTTATGCTATTTTTGGCTGTTTATAATTTAAGGATGGGCTTATGACAGTGAATTAAGGGATTATAAATGTGATCATAAATCAATGATTGTGCTTAGTTTGCAGTAAGACTTATGATTGACCTTGATTTATTTATGGTCTAGTTTTCTTTTCCTTTGGCTAAATAAGGTGAATGGCATATGCTTTTTGCCACTATTGAAGTGTCAAGTTTGTATGCTTTTGTATATGTGATTATCTATTCATGACTTTCTGTGATGAAACATTAGGAGGCAAATGCAAACTCAATGATTTTGGCTAGATTGGCAGCCTTGCACTTGATAAATTTGTTACTATGTTAGCTACATTGGCTGGTTTTTGACTTATTCTATTGGCTGGTGTTTGGCTATTTTTTTTACAGCTCACTTGTTGGAAACTGGAAAAGAGACGTGGAGAAATTTTGGCCGGCTTTTGGTTGTTATTTACTTATTTTCTGATGTTGAACTTTGTGACCGAGAATGTTGAACTTGTATGAAGTGCTGGGCATTTAAATTCTAGACTTTTATGTGGCATGTATCTCTAAATTTATGATTGTATTTAGCGAAAAATTTGTAGGCCTTTTTTTATTATGATCAGTGAAAAATTATGGTCAATTGTAGCCATGAATCGTAGGCTATTATTATGCTCATAATTTGGTTAAGAATAAGTTGATAAAATGATGTTTTTGTTAGATTAATTTCCAAAAATTCGAACTAACGAGCTGCTCACGAGTCAAAAATTGGAGCTCACAATTCGAGCTGCTCGCGAGCCAAAAATCAAGCTTTAACTTGCGAGCCTTATCGAGTCGAGCTCGAGCCTAGCTTTTTTTTAGTCGAGTCGAGCTCGAGCTCAATTCTCTAGACTCGTCAAGCTCAAGTTCGAACTCGAGCCTATATGTTATTAAGGCGAACTCGACTTGATAAGTCCAAAACTCGATTCAGCTCGAGTCGTTTGCAACCCTAGTCCAAACAACCTATCCCTTATACTTTGACCCATTAATTCCACCTCGTGCACCAAGCGGGAACATTTCCACCTCTTTCTTATTCTCTTCAATCTCAACTGGTGTTTCCTTCTTCTTCCTTTTTTTTTTTTGGCTTTTTCCAGCCAACTTCAACCAACGTTGTTAGACAGCAGAAATTCAGCAAATTAAAAAGGGAAAGGGAAAAACACGGCATCATCATATCACCAGCATTCATCATCACCAATTACTTGGGGGTTTCATTCTCTGCATTCTTTTTTTCCTTTTATTTTATGATTTTCTTTTTTGTTTCTTTTCTTCAAACAGGCAAGACTCCTTCTCTCTTCCTCTATTTTCATTCTTTTGTTAATTTATTTCTTTCTTCTTTTTTATTAAGATTTACTCTCTCCGTCCCATTATTATTGCCATGTTTTCACTTTATTGATGTCTCAAAATAAGATTCAAAATAAAAGTCACTTTATTGATGTCTCCTTTGTATCCAAAAAATAATAATAATAGTCACTATTTCAAATTTAATACATGCTTTTTAATATTGCCATTTGAAAAAGCAACTTTTTAAATTTTCAATACACATCTATCAAGAAAATATCTTGAATTCAAAGGACATATATGTAAATTCACCAATGTCATCTCATCTGGACATAATGATTATCATGTTTCCATAAAAAAGTTGAATTTTCAAAAATGACTCTAATATTGGGATGGAGGGAGTAGATCTTTAGAAAGTGATAATGAAGATATATCATAGATCTATCTTCTCTCTTCCTTTTTTGTTATTTTCTCTTAACACTTTTTGCTTGTGATTTCCAATACATATTACTAGATTGTTGGAGGGATCAAATTAAGGCTTGAAAGATGAAGAAAGTTTTAGGAAAAGAAAAAGAAATCAGCAGCGGAAAAAATACTGCCAAAAAAAAGAAGAACAAAACCTGGGTTTTATCGATTTTGTTGGTTTTCTAGTCAAACTTGGTTTTTGACTGAGTTTTGACAAGTGGTTATTTAAGATGATTCAGACCGAATAACTAGCCGGTTCCCAATTCTACCGGTCAGGTTGGCTAGTCCAGTCCAAGTTAAAAAATATTGGTTTACATCCACCGCTCCCATATTAGGAAAAAATTAAAAAGGAAAAAACATTCGACTCTCATATTGAAACCGACGAAAAATTTTTGGATAGAATTGCTTTTTAAACAACCAATATTCAGTCTAGTCTCTCATAATTTTTTCCGTCACTCTTCACAACTAGATACAATGATAAAACATCTTACATATCATCCTCAATAATTGGTGAATTAAAAACAACTAAAACAATAAACTATCAAATAATTACTCCATACTCTAAAAAGCTAAATTACGAAAACTTGACTATGCCAAAAACTTTTAAATTAAAATAAGAAATTTCAATTTCTAAGAAGTTTGATTTAATTACGTGAATAATGCCTTCTTTAAGCCAAAGTTTCCACAAACTCAAGTCCAAGTCATCACGGACAAGTTGAATAGAATTTAGATGTGTTAATAAATATTCAATGGACATTGGTTGGAAAAATTTTAAGAAAATATACTCAAGAGCTTAAAAACTTCATATTTAAGTTGATGACTAAGACTGAAACTTTATTAATGTTTCCGTTCTCATTAACTACAAGATGTTTATTTACCCGACTTCTTAGTTTGTTAATTCGCAACGAGACACAACTTTCCATAAAACAATTTAAATAGTGCAGGAAATCACCTTCCTGGGACTACATTTGAAGTGGAAGATTCAATCTCTTAAATAGTGATTAAGGCACTTGCTACTCTGTCATACTTTTAAAGTTTTGTTTGTTACACATTATGTATTAAAATGACCCATACTTTTCACGATTTACCAATCATTAGTCAATATTTGTTTTGGCAATCATTAATTAATATTAAATGAGAAAACACCCGTCCAAAAATCTAATAGTTGAAATTTGACAGAGTATCCAATTAAACTCGATCATAAACCACCTTAAAGTGTAAACAATAAGAAATTTATACCAAACAAAAGGAACTTCACATTGATACGCATTATTCAGATTATATTTCACGCTAATAATACTATAATAGGATCATAGATGCATGCACCGCTCTGCCCAAAGGAAGGACGAAAAAAGAAGGCAAAAGGTCAAACAAAGGATAAACACTCTCTTAATTGCCAGTCAAACAAACACAGAATCACGCCATTTTCGGAACTCAAACAGACAGCGAATCTATTAGCATTGCGATTATATGGGCTTCAAGCTCACGGGGTTTGGTGTATCCATCTCCACGGTTCTTGTAAATAACTTCGCAAATCCTAGCTAGATTCAGAGCCATCAGAAGAACATCTCTTGGTACGGCGGCAGGCCTCAAGAATTCAGCATTCATATCCTTCCAAGCATCATCAGCCATGTCTTCAAACTTCTTCATCGCCTCTTCCTCCGACACATTGTAATCTTTCATGTAAATTTCAATTGCTGTGGCACCCCTTAATTTCTCAAACTTGAAATGTCAAGAGATTAAATTGAATTAGTAAACTTTTGATAAATGAATTACTACTCAACGAAATGTAAAAGGTTAATTTTGATTAAAAAAAAAAGAAAAATTCGGACCAGTATATGTACGTATGACAACATGAGAATCCAGGCTTGTGCGTGTGCGGTTGTTTTAGGACATTGTTTGAGTTGGCTAATTTAACTGTTACGAAATTCAAACCTCATGAGTGCCGACATCATTGATCATTCGCCCGTGTTTCGTGATACCCTGAATTAGTTTAGGATTACTCAACAACCACTTGACAGCATCATCTGTTGCACTCTCCATTACCAAGAAGCCTGCTGCTGGTAATAGATAGTATGTGCTTGTGACCATACCAATCTTCAAGTACTCAGCAAAAGATGGCAATTCTCTTGTAAGAAACCACTTCGACTGTGTGAGGCTTGTCCTCATGTAATTTTTCCACTAATTAAAACAAACGATTTAAAAGAATATTAGCAGTATTTGATCAAGGCACTAGGCATTTTAATTACTATAAATATAAGGAAAATTCGGTGGTTTTAGAATTTTAGTACTTAGAAGATTTGGATCCTCTTAGTCTAGGATTGCTTCGTCAACCACAAAATGCACAAAACTCGTTAGTTCTTCAATGCACTTAACATGAAAGAAGTCTTTTTTTTTTTTTTAAAGATGAAGGAAGTATAAATAGGCTTCTTGGAAAAATTTTGACAAGCTGATTTAGGCACAACATTCCATTTAATAACATATGTTGTTGCTCCTACAATTGGTGGCAAGGCAGTTCGAAAAAATAGTTAAGCTGCAAATGAAAGATGATTAAACTGGCAATGTCATGGCATACTTCTTCCACGTATAGATTGAATGCATTGGTTTTCTGTTTTAAGGCTGAATCTTCACCAAGCTTCTCATTGAACTTGAGAAGTGCCATAAAGGAAGTTTTCATGTACTCCGGGAGTTGATCAGTTTCACTGCCATCCCACCTGGAAGCAAACGGTATATTATATAATGATGCAAATTAACAAGTTATTTTCAGCTAGTTAATGAAGCATTAACACTTGGACGCTTACTTTCTCAACTTTCATGTGTAATGTGATAATATATACCTTTCCGCTGCATCTGTGAAGATTTTCAGTTCATCAACAGTGCCATAGGCATCGTAGATATCATCTATCAGTGAAATCCAGAGTACGATTTTCGAAAAAAATATTCGAGCAAGAGAGTACTGTGGTTCACAAAATGTCCCGAGAGCCCAAAAGTAGCATTCCACATATCTTTCTCTTGAATAAGAAGCTTTTGATACAATGTTCAATTCCTTTCCCCACCTGTAATATGGGGAAAAATTAATTTAAGTTCAAGAATCATTTATGACCATCGGTCTTTTACAGAACAGTATTGCATGAGCATCAAATGGGTTGACCTACATGGGGTAAATTGACTCTCAATTGTTTCCTGCTAGTAAATCTGTGCTATTGACGGTGATGTTTTCTAGCTCTCTACCAACAAAGAAAGTACTCCGGTATTTTTTATAGTTGTATCTAAAAGTTGAAGTTGCCTTCAATAGATTTCACGGTTTTTCTAAAAGGTGATCATTAAACACTCGTTGACACATTGAAAATATTTGTATAATTATTATCTTCCCTTATATTTGTATAATTTTCCTATTTAATCTTACCTGCCCTTACTTGCCTTTATTTACTTTTTCTAATTAATCTTATATTTAAAAAAAATATGATGATACCTGAAATTTATCTAAAGTTTCCAAACACTTTCCAAATGTTTGATTAGTATCATCTATATTGAGAAATTTGGATGTGAGAAATCATTTTGGCCGACATAGGACCCAAAGGACGGTTTCAATTATTTGAGTGGCAAGCAAAAAAGTTTTAGAAATGGAATTATTGATACTTTAGAACTATGGAAGCTTGGGAAACAAGTGCTGACAATAAGGACACAGTACTGCGACATTCAATTATGGAATGGAATTATTGATACTTGAGAATTTATCATTACCAGCTGGCACTTAACCAGAAAAATCGTTCTCTTTCCTGAAATATTATTAGATTATTTTGCAATCCAGTTAAAGCAAAATTGCTCTGACTAGTTTATGAAGTACCTTAATATCTCACAGAGTTCTTGTTTATGCAACATTTGCGACCAATGGTAATCCATTTTGGCAAGCCTTAGTAGTAATTTGTTATTTGATTCGTCTTCCTCATAGATGGAAATGTTGTGACGAATCTCAAGTCTAGGGACGCCTTTATGTAATGGCTGCTTTAGGGCATGTTCCACATGTTTTGCAAGAGTAGAATCAACAAGTTGTGCTCCACATGTTTTTAGATGAGTGGTTGCGAAGGTAAGGGCTTCTTCTAGAATACTATCTCCATATGTCCTCACATGAGCAGCTTCATATAGGTTTAGGAGACCCCTTTTGTCCTTGCCGAGGGAGTCCTTAAATTTGCCATCAGCATCCACAAATTTCTGAAATACACCTGTCAAAAAAATTTTAACAAATAATTCTTCATAAACCATCTCTCCTGTAGGGGACAAAAAAAAAACAAAATATTTTGAGAGTGAAAACCCCTTTTTTTGAAGTGATGGAACTTGGAGTTTCCTAAATGTAGTATAAAAAGTAACTTATGTACCACATGAGACGCTGAAACCATGTTGCCTTAATAGTCTAAATTGAAGCGCTATGGTGGATAAATCAAAATTTGGATACTTCTCAAAGTTGGCACATTCATCGAATATTTTCTGAAGTTGCTCTTCAATCTCGTTGTCAAAATGATATGAGATTCCAAGTCGTTCTACTTTGTCAATCAAATCTAGTTGATCCATCACATTATTTTCAGTAGACAAAAGCATTCTTCTCACTTCTTCCCTTAGCAGTTCAATCTCCTTGGCATACTTTTCATGCTCCTGAAAACATCACAAAAATCTTTCTTCAATAAGATTGTTAAACGTTACATTGACATTTTCAGTTTGAGAGCAGAATTCTTAAAAATAAACTCGAAATATATATATATAATCCATAATCTAGAAATCTATAACATATCCATTCCCCAAGAAATAATGTGTGAGGATCTGTATTTATTCGGAAGTCTAGTAAAAGCTACAATTTGTCCACAAACGCATGATAATGAAAAGGAAATGTAACCTGCTTATCAAGAGTAAATGAAGCAATGCGATCAGACCAAATATTTTCAGGGAAGTAGGCTAACGGGCGGGCAATCTCATGCTCATTGCACAAGTGATGAGCAGTTTCAGTTGAGGCCATGCTATTGGGGAACTATGGAAGAAATGAATTTGTTCAAGTATATGTTGCTAACGATGACTAACTTGATGATCAGCCAGAAAAATGAGTACGTATTTATAGAGCCAAAATACCCTAGTAGCTGAGGCTCAAAGATTCCCGTCACAGGATAGCATGGAACATCTTTCTTACTCGAAATTTGGTCTGAAAAGCCTGTAGTTAACGTCCAAAAGTACCTGCAATGATTCATGAAAAATGTCGGGGAAAAGCAATTTTAAAAAACTGTATAATGGGAAATAACAATGCCTTGTCTGCCATCCTTTCACAAGCTGTCACTTCTGCTCTTCTGGTATATGTGTGTTTGGATATGAGTTTAATTATTTGAAAAAAAAATATTTGGAACAATACTGTAACACTTTTTATAATACAATATATGTAAAAAAAAAAAGTGGTTGAAAATTGTATTTATAATGTAAGTAAGATAGCATTTGCAATTTTTTTATCCAAATTATACTATCTAAACGGATGCTTTTCACCTTAATTTCCCTTATCAAGTTATAGATACACAGTGTATTGAGTCTATTGAACTTTATGTCAATTAGACTTAATTTGTTCCCTTAATAACAGTTTTGATTATTTATTTTTTAAATCTTGCATGGAATTGGCATGTTAGTACATGTAGCTGACTGATCAAGATGTATAAACTTTGAGGGGCACAATGTACTAAATGTAGATTAAGCAATGTACTAAACTTCGAGGGGCAACTTTTGCAAGTGGACTTTAGCTATTAGTGTATCATTACTGGGAAGCTAGGATATTCTTAGTGTTTAGGATATTAAAATTTGTAACTTAAAGAGAATCTTGAAATTGGCCATTGAAATTGGTCATTGATTAGTTGATTAGTTTTTAGTTTTTGTTGCTGAATAAATGTTTATTTACTGAAGCATTTTGCAGGATCGTTTGGGGTAATTTTTTTTTTTTTTTGGTTTAATAAGAGCTAAGATTGATACGTGTACCAAGGGAAAAAAAGGAAAAAAACTTTACAGTTGTGATAAGTACCTTAGTTGATAAAATCTTGATGATCAATCGTTCTTTTTCTTTTTTATTTTTTTATTTTTTTGCTAATCTTTCCTTCTTTTGTGGCGCCCCCACAAAAATATTATAAAACTCCATCTTAATAATAACATTTATAATGATATTGTGAAAATATAAAACTTTAAGAATGAGAAAAGGATTTAGGTAATTTGACATCTAACCACCTTTAAGGTTTTACACCCAAAACAAAAAAAAAGGTCCACTTGATTACCAAAAAAACACACTATTAATTGATAAACAAAAGAAATGAAATTTATTTAAATAGAGGATTACTTGGAAAAGCAAGAAATGCAGAGGCTAGTGTTTGCTTTTGTGGTCTTATCAGATATCGAAAGCAAGAAATAGGGTTAATTTCACATACCTCCCCTGAGGTTTTTGACCATTGCAAAAAGCTCCCCTCAAGTTCTAAAAATTACACCTATCTTCCCTATTTTCACTATTTAAGTAACATTCTAGGCCCAAAAGACTATATTTTTTCTCAAAATTCCTATAATGCCCTTAAGTTATAATTCACAACAAAAATGTAAAGGCAAAAAATAGTTTATAGTCTCTATTTCATTTATCTTTACTTGCTATCACTATTATCTATACATTAACATCCAAATTACCATTAAATAAACACATATCTTTGTTTTAATGTTTCTCTTTTATCTAAAAATTTCTGATGCAGACCATTGTATCAACTATAAATACTACACCAAATATCTAAAAGTTTACCTACAATCTTATATCAATATCAAATTTTACTTAATACACAGCAATATTTATCAAAATCTCTAAATTTTAATTTGATGACTGCCACCTTTTTAATCTAAACCATTACTACTAATATCAATATCTAATATACTCCATTGGCACAAAGTTCAAAATCAATCAAATTCTCTCTATAGGAATAACATCAATAATTGCAAACCAAAAATAGAAACACGATGCATTTATAAATATATACCAAGAACACTTTTTTTCATAGCAACCATAACAATATAACCTATATATATTTAGTTCCTATTCCACTTCCTATCTTTAATTTTTATTTTTTATCACTGTCACTAACTTCATCAACATCTAGTTTGATAATGAAACTAGCACTCAATTTGTCATTTGACAATTTCAATTTGCTAATGCCTATCAAAAATTGGAAACAAAAATGGGCGCAATGAAACTATTTAATAATAATGATAAATTCAGAATTGGGAATAGATACCAAAATATTTAAGTATTGGTGGTTTGGTGTGTATGGTGATTTTATTAGTGGCGACAGTAAATATTTGGTTGATAATAATAAATAAATGAGTTTGAAAGAAAAATAGATATAGAAGGAAAAGAATAGATAGTTAAATGGGAATGACTGTAGCTTAAATTATTGATTTATAATAGATCAGAGAGGTTTAATATTTGATAACGTTTTTAAATGAGTTAACAATTAATGAAGGGTATTGTTGTCTTTTAATTGCATCAAGGGAGGTCTCTGTAATTATATAAACCTCAAGGGAGTCAAGTGAAATTGTCAAAAACCTCAGGAGAGATTTCTGAAATTATCCCCAAGAAATATGCGGTGATTTTCAAGTTTGACTCAGTATCGGGCATCGGCTATTGGTATTATGGAGACTATTTCTTCATGAAGTAAGGAATATTGTCCTAGCGTGGGGCAACATACCAAAGACCCATGAGAGTTGGCAGTAAGCATTGCAATGGCACCTGTCGATTACATGTTTTGATTGCTGAATTTGTTTGTAATATGTAAATAGTATAGCTTTTTGTAGCTGAGTTTCTTCTCGTGGACCAACATTTTCCCTCAATCGGTGGAAAGTTACAGTTTGCTCTTGAGAGAGAGAGAGAGAGAGAGAGAGAGAGAGGCAAGATCATAATATAATTGTGAAAGTTATAAATTACGGACTAAAAATGTCATTGTAAACATGAAGGACTGAAATAATCACACAATTTCTCTATACTGCTCCATGATTGATCAATAAAAATTACGATTGGCTCAAAAAGAAATATCAACACAAAACTCCATGATTCTTTTGATTGCAACAATAAAAAGGACAGATTCGGTCAGATAAAAGCTTTAAGTGTTTTTGTCAGGTTATGTTGATTAAGGAACAGAACTGACAGGTTAATTTGGTGGACAACCCAAAACTAAGGACCAAGGCACAAACAACAATTGTGAGTAATAATTGTTCTAAACGATATAACATTTTTAGAACAAGACGTAACTCCACGTAAATTATTTGTAAAACTTAACAACAGAAACATTATTATTATATATGTAACCCATATGAACAATAACAAAATATCACACCTCTGCTGCAAGGATGTATAAGAAATTTACATAAAATTACAAAAAGTTCAAAAAGTGTTATATTATTTAGGGACGGCTGCTCCTGCTCCCTCAAAACTTAAAAAGGGAAAATTCAGTGGTTTTCTTTCTTTTTTTTTTTTGGGTAAACGTGGATTCCTATTCAATATTTCATACATATATGTATATATATAGTTATGATGAGTAAGATTATAATCTAGGCAAAGACAGGGGAAAGTAATTTGGAAAGTTGTTAAGTAAAATTAGCTTCCAAACGACAAAAGAACTACAGCATGTATTCAAAAAGCAAATTATTTGGAAACAATATTCTTTTTTTAGGTGATAAAAATTATTTAATATTCATTAAACCTGTATTATATCCATGCTTTATTTTTCTTTACTATCTTTATTTCATATCGTCATATCAAAAAAAAGTGTGACTGTGAATAATAATACAAATTTTTACAATATCTTCTATCAAACTATTAACCTCAACCAAAAATCATGGCACGAAACCGAGATAATCAGCCTGGGTAACTTAACTTGTCCTGATAATCGTTCCTTCCTAGATAATGTTCCCTAACGTCCAATATTTCCAGTATTTGACGGACATTCCAAGCAGCCATTGCTTGTCGTATGTTGAATGACAACATGTGAAATCATTCATAGATGAAACAAAAAGAAATAAAATTATCCCCTCCCCTGTTTGAATTGCTGTTTCCTGAATAAAAATTTTACATTTTTCATGATTATTTTTAATACATTTTTTAATTATTTTTTGGCTCACATACATTATATCCTAAAAATTGTTATTGTGATTTTTTTTCTAAAATTCTTAAAATGTTGCAATCCAAACAACCTCTTAGATTCACACAATCTAGTGGGGAAGATGTTTCCTTCAAAATGCATGAGCTTTTAATTTACCATAGACTAGCTTAATTTCATCCACTAATTCAAGCATAGAGGTCAAGTTCATCTTCAAGGTCTATGAGAAGCAGTGCGATTAATAATACAAATTTCTTGATGGTCGAGAAACAAACAAAATTTAAGAATCCGAAGAAATCTAGTTAAAGAACTTCTTGTCAAATTAGACTACAGTTTTTTTAATTCACATACATATGTTAAAAAATTGGGCAAATTCCACTTTACCCCCTTGTGGTTTAGTGTTTTTCCACATAACCCCTCTATAGTTTTAAAAGCTATATATAACCCCCTCATGGTTTGGATTAAAATGTCAAAGTGACGGAAATGATCATTCGTAACGGAGTCACCTCAAATGTCAAAAATACCCTTATGTAAAGTTGAAAATTATTTATTAACCAAGGGGGGTTATATGTATATTTTGAAAACCATAAGGGGGTTATATGGTAAAGTATTAAATCATAAGGGGGTTATATAGTAAAATATAAAAATCATACGGGATTAGTGTGTCATGTATTTATAAGGGTAATTTCGACATTTCTAGAAGTTCTGTTATGAATGACAATTTCCGTCACTTTGACACTTTAATCCAAACCATGAGGGGGTTATGTATAGCTTTTGAAACATAGGGGGGTTATGTAAAAAAGCACTAAACCACAGGGGGTAAAATGTAATTTGCCCTAAACAATTAAATGTTGCCAAACAAACATACATAGCACAAGGATTGATGTCGATGGGTCCTTACTTTGCCCTCCCACACAATAATGTCCTTTAATTAATAAATCATTTGATTTTTGATTGAATAATACTTGTATAAGCTGTTTCCCGAAATGTTTTTAGATTAATGTTTACATATAACCAGAAAAAATAGTCATAGAATCTACTTGAAGAATCATAAATAAAATATTAACACACTTTTTTTTTTCGTTACATAACTATTGAATGTGTTTTAGACCAGATAACAAAGCATGTATAGTCTACAAGAAACTTTTTTATAGTAACTAACTATCATTCTTCTATGAGAAAATTCCAATCTAGTGGAGTTCAATCACATTGATTCACCAGTAAATGCTCGTACGCTTATTGTGGAGCTTTGTTCGATTGCATGTTCTGAAACAGTTCTTGAAAAGATATTTTGTAACTATCTATTGGAAAGAGTGTGTACAATAAAAATATAGTTTAAAAAAGTGCTAAAAAACTTTTGAAAAAAAAATCTTTTTTTTAAAAACAAAGTCATTGCTATGTTGCTCTTTTTCGGGTTTCTTTGGATATGATTTTATTTGAAAAAAAAATTGATTGCCTAATAAATATATTTTTTAACTATTTTTTTATCTCACATACTTCATATCACAAAAGTGTTATAGTGTTTTTCTTTAAATATTATTTCAAATAATTTCCTATCCAAACATATTCAACTCTTGGATAGGTGTAACAAGATCATTTAAAAATTAAAATCTTGGTATGGGACAAGGACTTGCATTTACAAAGCATTTTTTTTTTTTTGTTAATCACAAAAATTCCCCCTATGATATGGCCAAATTTTCACCTTGTGCCCTAACATTTTTTTTTCCTTACTTTAATCCCTAAACCATTAGTCAACTCTAGCATTGTATAATGGTGATGTCAAAATGATATTTATACCCTAAAAGTTAACTACAGTAAATCCCCTTGAAGTATAGCTTGTTTTGCGCTTTATCCCCTAACATCATTTTTTATCAATTTGTTTGGTTGTTACTAAAATTGTTAGTGATTTCCAATATTTTGATAACAACTTGGACAAATAATATCTAAAAAATCAATATTCCTAACATAATAATAATAATTAATATCTATATATATATATGGTTCCAGTTAAATTCATTCCATAATTGCACTTTTTTTTAGGTTAATGAGAATATCTTGCTAATTTAACTTAATATTGGAACAAAATTGTTATTAAAAAGTTAAAATGTAAAAATATTTTTAAAAGTTTAAAAATGACCAGGATATTATCAGTTTTTCTTTAGGAATGTGCGCACGGTTAAACTTTTCTTTTAGTAGCTCAATGTTTTTTTATATGGAAGTATATTTTTTTTCTGTTAGTAATACTAGAAAAAGAGAAACATGATTGATTTGGAGTTCAAAGTTTTTAGAATTGTTCTTTTAATATACCATGCTTAGATGCTATTAAAATTTATTTGGATTGCTAAATTTTTCTAAAAAATTATTTATTGCAACTAAGCATGTTTTTGAATCATTTTTTTATTTTTTTTTCTATGACCTTTTAATCTCACAAATATTAAATTGCAAAAAGTGCTATTATTTAAAAAAAATTTCAAATAATGTCCAATCCAAACAATCCCATCTGTAGACCTTTAATAATATTTTCATAATTTAGTTTTGCACTAATATTATTTTTCCTTATCACATGAGATGAGCGAGATATTTTTCTTTATCTAAAAAATCTGTAATTATGGAGATATTTTAGGTATACAGTGTTTCATACTTTACCCCGTAACGTCATCTTTTTGGCACTTTATCCTCTTGATTGGTAGTCAAAGCATTCAAGTAATAATTATGGTAACGATTAACAGGCAAAGGACAATGCTATTCTTAGTAAAATAATGGATAGACAAAACTGCATACGAGTTTGGGTTGAGTAATTTTTTTTCCCCAAAAATAGCCTTCTTAGAGGGAAAAAAATCCACTCTTGCTAATGTATTTTGCAAAGAAAAACAAGAAAATCATATGCTTGACTATTCTAGAAATTTTTTTTTTGTTTTTCAAATTATTTCGTCTAAAAATTAAAAAAAGACATTAATTTATCTTACAAATCATACCTTATAACTTGAAATCCAAGAAATCTCCTTCAGAGATTTTCGGTATCCATGATCTTTTTAAAGATGCTATTTTACCACATCTACAGGTTTCTTGAATTGGTTCTTTTAGATACTGTGATGGACAACATCTACAGGAAGAACAATGAAATGAATTTGAAGAAGTTTGGAACATTTTTTCCCTTTTTCAGCTGCAAATATAGGACTTGGAAGTTTAAAAACTTTGATGAATGATAAAATGATAACAAAACGTTTCTTTATAAATAATAGATGGGGGCATCTTCATTAGAAATATGGGTAAAATACCAAAAAACTCCCTGTAGTTTGACAAATATTCAATTTAACTCCCTATGGTTTGAAAACCTACACTATAACTCCCTATGATTTTGATTAAATTGAAAATTGGTTATAAAACATCAAATCTAACGATCATGTGTGAAATGTCAATATTGCCCCTACTATACGTGAGATGCTTTCCATTCAATTTTCAATTTAATCGAAATCATAGGGAGTCATAGTATAATTTTTTCAAACCAGAGGGAGTTAAATTGAACATTCAACAAACCATAGGGAGTTCATTTATATAAGGGCAATATTGACATTTCACGTATAACCGTTAGATTAGATGCTTGCCGTCCAATTTCAATTTAGTTGAAACTACAGAGAATTATAGTGTAGGTTTTCAAACTAGAGGGAGTTAAATTGAACATTTAGCAAACCACAAAAAGTTTTTGGGTATTTTACCCTAGAAATATTAACGGTTTAAATGGGGGGTATTTTTTGTCTACTTCAATATGCCAACAGATCATTTGTTGAGGCGGATTAACAGAGGGGATAAATTGGCAAAAAGATACTATTAGGGGTAAAGTACAGAACACCATAAACTTTAGGGTGACTTTTCGTGATTTTTCCTTATTTTTAAGAGGGTTTGTGACACATAGACTCGTACGGTAGTGAATGGACATCTAATGAGATTTTGTATAACAGAGTTTCTACATTTGCAAATTTCCGATTTCCAATAAATACTATCCTATGAATGAAAAGAGACCACATTTACAGAAAAAGGTCAAAGTTTAGCACAAGGCAGTTTGATTTATAATTAAATTTCTTAGACTTGCCAATACAAGCACAGGATTTACTATCAAATGACGATTTATGTATGCCACAATGATGTTACGATCTAATGGAAATTGTGTTAGATATTGTTTGTAAAGGCTGAGTTTGAACGCTAGTATGATACTCTGAGCACAACTTTTACAACTCGAACTAATTGCATTTGGATTCCTCGCTGTTTGGGGAAAAATTAGTATTATTTAGTGTAGTATTTTTTTAATATGATGTATGTGAGATAAAAAAAATGGTTAGAAAATGTATTCTATGAATAATAAGAAAGACTTTTTCCAAGTAATCCGATCCAAACAAATTGGTCAGATTCAATTTGGATTTGGCCTAGAATTTAACTTCGTTATTTTAGGTATTCGAAGAATTATTGCGCCTAAAATTCGTAATTGAAAACCCAATTTACTAATTTGACTAATGCAAATTACTCTTACAAATCTGTACATCATTCATTTAGCTGGGCAACATGTAGATTTCCGGATTCAGAAATCTAACAATATTATTAAACAGACCAGCTTGTAAACTTTTGAACTTTGATTTAGACCAAAATATGTCTCTAAAACTTGAGCACGACGGAAGCCGCAGTCAACATTTGACTTGAGGAGCTTGGCAGAACCACATTCGGTGCCTTCATCCTCAGAGGATTTTGTGGTTTCATTGGTGCGGCCACAATGAGACTCATTTCCAGGATTCTAAACAAGAAACTAAGCGAGTTTGTTCTTGTTTCTATACAGGCAATTTGATATCACTGCTTGGAATTGTTTGTTTTGTTAGGGCCTTCCCAAATGGGATCGAGTACCTCTATAATTGTGAGTGCAACCGAGAGTGCGTGTGTGTCACCTAAATCAGACTTAACTCAATTCAATTCGATTTGGGCTGCTCATTTTAACCAAAATCGGACTAACTCATCAAATCTTCAATTTAGACCTTTCATTTTAGAGTAATTTGTATATACACTGACAGTGCATACACTATCACGGTTGGATGCATGATACATGAGCAAAATTTAGATTTTAACTTTAAATTCAGATAAGTTGTCATGTATCTAATGGTGATTGTGTATACACTGTCAGTGTATAAAAGATTAATCCTTCATTTTAAATCTTTTTTTATTTTAAAATAAACGATCCAGATCAAACCGAACTAAGTTGGCCTGATCTAGACCACTCAATGCATGCTGCAATTGCACCGCACCAACCCCTCATCCTTCCAAATGGTGAGTCATGAGAAATCTTATGTTGCTAGGTTCTTTTGTCTTCAACCGGCTCCAGGATTAATGGTAAATGTGGTTTGTTGGCAAAAGCCAACTTTGGGCTGTTACAAGCTAAACACTGATGTAAGTATGATGGATCTATAAGGCTTCGGCGTTACTTCATGATGTCTCTGGACATATGATTCTACAAGGAATTTGGGCATATGATATTTTAGTAGCTGAGTGTAAATAGTTGTATTTTAAGCTACAATTATGCATTTCTTGTGCAATTGTGCATGTAGATATAGAGGTAAATTTTCGAGTATTTTTCTCATTGTTGATGCCTAATGCTCACTCCAATTGACGGAGTTGTGCTTGGGAGAGCTAAGGCTCTCGTGCGGCATATTACAAGGTTAATACAACTATTTCCGTGAGGCTAATTCATTGGCAAATGGTAATGACTATGAGTGAATCTTATATACACTGATAATACATACACTATTATGGTTGAATGCATAATACATGAGCAAAATTTGGATTTTAATTTTAAATTCAAATGAATTGTCATGTATCTAATGATGATTATGTATACACTGTTAATATAGAAAAGATTAATCCTTTATATATCTTCAAGGTCAATATGTTTTCTCTGCTAAGTTCGAGTTACTAAATCAGTAATACTCTTTGTTTGCGTCACTAATCTATTGTTTTTGTACTATCTTCTGGAGGTAAAATTTATGTCCCTCTCGTTTATCTATTTAAAAAATAAGATAAAGGGTTGGCATGCATTGTGCACATACGAGGTTTGCCCCAAAAAACTAAATAAATGATGAATTCAAGTCATATTAGTTCTGTTAAAGTTTAATTAAACTTTTGGCAGCCTGTCACCCTATGCTAGGCAATTTACTAGCTTGCAACTCGTCATTTTATTCTTCTTTTCTATTTGATTATGCTCTTCATTTTCTATTTGTTGAGGGAGAATAGCTGATGTAGCCTTGTGGGTGACTCATGGTGGATCGAATCCAGAGCCTCTCCTGTTCAATTTTGTCAACTGCTATCTAGTTGATGTAATTCTTATAAACATTTTGTGTAAATTCATATAATTTTGGTGTAATCATGAAATTTGTCAACTCGTGTAACTAAATTAAAATACAATTCACAATTACGCCAAATGCAATAAATTACATCATCATTCGAACTTAATTGAAAAGAAGCCAATTGGAGGGGCCCATTTCCGCTCATGGTTGCCTTGCAAACGTCTGTTCCTCGCCTTAAGTTTCGGCAATTATTCTTTTTGGCTTATGTAGCTAGAGATGCAAACGAGTCGAGTCAAATCGAATTGAATTTCAATTCAATTTTATCAAATTCGAATTCAAACTTAGGTTCGATGAGCTTTCAATGTAAAGTTCGAGTTCAATTTTGATCTCAAATTTGAGCCGAGTCAAACCCGAGTTTGAGCTTACTTGAGTTTTAAAAAAATTTTAAAAAATAATTATTTTATTTTTTAAAAAATTGACTAAAATAGTAATTTTTTCTTAAAAAATAATAAAATAAAAAATTATACACACACACATACATACGATCGAGTGGTTAGCGAGCTAACGAATTGAGTTTCTTTGTGCTTGATTTTGAGTCAAATTTTGATCAAATCGACTCACAAGTGCTCATTAGTAACTTAATTCGTTTGCAGATCTAATGGATTGTGTGCATACTGAAAATTTGACGGGGCCGAATAATGACACTTTCAGCGGCCGTGTCCAATTTTCTTTCGTAATGGACTGGATTGACCGTAAAAACTATCACTTCCCCAGTTGGTACCAAATCTTACGCCTAACAGGCTCAAAGATTATGTCGTGTTCTAGAGCACAAAATTCTATAACGTATGACCCACAAATACTGGGCTGCTTGAGCGGGCTGCTGGGCTTGGTTTTGTTTAAACAAGTCTAGTTTTTTCACTTTTTTTCCTTTTTTTTTGTTTGCTTGAGGCAGTTCTTGCCAATAATTTTCAAACAAAAAATTTCTGTCTTTTCCATGTTCGGTTTGAATTGAAGTTTAGAATGTCAATCGTCTAGTGACCCTACAATCTTTGTTAGCTCTTAGTGAGATATCTATGTGCTAGTGTTTAGAAACTGTTTGCAAATGCTCTCCATTTTCAACAATATTTACAATCAAAACAAGGTTCACATGTTCTTTTTATTATAGATTACATATAGGTTAAACATTTTGTCCAAAAACAGAATCCCCATATTTTAGATCACAATTCCAAATATCCTATTACCAATCAAATCCAATTTCAGTGAGGGAAAAAGTACAGCTTAAATGCAGTTGATTCTTGTGGAATTTAATTTCCTGTTGTAATATTTCTTTGGATTGAGATTCTGGATGATGATTTTGGCTAGCATTGTAGGGGTTTTTACAAAACCATACTTTAAATGATAGCACAACCCTCAAAATGCAAGCTTCCAAAGAACATATCCATATGCAAAATGCAGCATTTTTCCTATTGCATTTGCAACTACAAGCCTACAGCATAGTAACTACAAGGTTTATTTATGGATGAAGACAATTTAGAGCAAATGTCTGTTGTATGATACCTAAATTGAACCAAAAGAAGAAACTGAACATGCAATAATCTAACAGACCATACCAATTGAGATGCAGCTTGCAAAACTATGTTAAGATGTATACCAAACTAAATGAGAACACACATATAGATGATACATCTCGTGCTATTCTGAAAAGACAATGCTGATGAATAAAATCTACTCATGCTACTCAAGAAGAAGTCACTAGTAAAGACACAGCAGGAGAATATTGGTTTTTTGCTTTTAACCAACAAAAAATTGCTAGGACACCTTAGCATCCCGAACCCACGAAGGCAACACCTGACGATGTGAAGCTGATGATGTCGATACCCATCAACTCAAAACTCCTAGATGGAAGCGTTTTCAGCCATTGGATCAGGTAGAATAGCCGTGAAAAACTCCAAAAATTTCACCGCTGCATAGATGTTTCAGGAGAGACTATGCATATGGTTCTCGTACTGATGTAGGCAAGTTTAGTTCAGATTCAAATTCATCCAAAGGCAAAAAATGTGAGTCAACCATGTCCTTGGTGACATCTTCCAAATGTGGTGGATCCCACTGAAAGTTCAAGGTTAATATTAATCTCCTCGTTCTTTCTTTTTTTCCGTTACTTGGTAAACAGATACAGAATGAAGAACAATTTTGGCTAGAAGAAAGTATCATAGGTAAGATTAATAGATACCTTTGGAGCAAAGTCCTTGTCTACCAATCTTGCACGAACACCCTACATGTTATGTTCAGAATTAATATTGATACAAAACTGCGTTCAATGAATTGGATAAGAGCAATGTGGGAGTAAATCATACCTCACAGAGATCATTAGAGACTTGTTTAGAAATGAAATTCAAGGATATCCGGTATTCACGAGCCAGACACTGATCAAGAGGTTGAAACCTACCTTCTCTAATCTAAATATTGCAAGAGAAACAAAGGGTTTCAACTTTCATTCTTGTATAGAAGTTAGCAAGTCAATCCATGAGAGAGTGCAAACATTAACAGCTTACCGATTGTAAAGTGATTTTAAGGCTCAATGGAGATGCTTCCTTTATTTTTTTAAGTGTTGTACCGCACCAATCATCAAAAGATTCTGCTGCCCCTTGCTCCTGGTAAAACCATGCCCAAAAATTATGGATCAAGTTTACCTCTCAAGAAAACATTGAGATGAGCAAAACTAAGAGAAATAACATGCATTACTTAGTGCTAACAAAACCCATATTAGCTCCCCATGTATTCCTTGAAGTTAGTTCCATCAATTGGAGGTTTGAAGCATTTTCCAAAAAGAAAAATGGTGCTAATGTGTAGTGCAGCAACCCATTAGATAAGCTACAAGAAGCCTAGCATCCCACTGGGTTAGCACAATTATCTAATTTCTATCTACTTGCTTACCATTGCAAACTCTACACCCTGGTTGACCAGAAACTCATGCATACTCTTAATTCTTAGCACCAATTTGTCCATGTTTTTTTTTTCCAAAGTTAAATCAAACATTACTAAATGCAAATGCAGTCTTTCAGAGATTTTGCCCGTTTTTAATTCTTCTTGCTCACAACCTGCCAATAAATTGACAGATATTTTGTATCCATATACCAACATATAAGTGCTGAACTTACCAAAGCATCTACAATTTCCTCAACTGTATCCAGGCTGAAACATTTGTCTATTCTTTCTAACCTGAGAGAGTGAGAGGTAGAGAGAGAAAGCAAGAGGGTAAATTAGAGAAAAATCATGACTGAAAAGCCAAATATTTTAACTCGTTTTCAGCAAAACTTTCTGTATGATAATCACAATCTGGGCTTTTAGCCTCTCAAGTCAAGATATATAGCTATAAGTTAGAATCAAAGAATTATTTATCAAAAGCAAAAAAGTTCCAATTAGTGGGTCCATTACAACCTGGGAAGGTCACAGTTATCATGTATAAAACCAACCTCACTACTTTGCACGTTTCAAGGTTTCTCATTTATCCCCGTGGGGGCCTCCAATACCACCACTGGAGGATGCATGTCTACCAGGATAGCTACTTATAGTTTCATATAGATTTCCTGATAAACTGTATTGAGCAAGCACAGGAAAGACCTCCAGCATGTAGTAGTTCAAGAACAACACAGTCATTAACATATAGGATACAGAGCGCAAGGATGGAAATGGGCATCTAGAAGCTCATAAATGTCCATTGGCTACTAGCAAGTCTAATCTTGGGATTGTTCTCATTCGCTTGAAGCTGATTATAAAAAGCAATTGGCAGATAAAACTAATCCTCCTTTTCCATTAAATGGTTCGAAAAGTTCATAGCCCTTTCCAAAAGCAACTCAACGGCTACTTTCAAAGTCAGCTATTTTCAGCATACAATAAGCTGAAAGCCAAGACCAAAAAAGAACATCTCAAAATAGCTTTTGGCCAAACCCAGTAAGTCATACCACTTTCATTTCAGAATTTGACTAACAATGAAAAATAATTAAGGTACTGCTTGTAGATTAAAGGGAGAAACAAATTTCAAAAAAAAAAAAAAGTTCACTGTAAATATAAGCAAGGCTTTTCTGGGACTCCTGAAGATGATATATCGGAACCTCTTCACCCCAATGTCAAATCCCAAGCATTCTGTTCATGTCATCCCCTATTCCCTTACCCAAATGGTAATAAAGAAAAATGACAAACAAAATCTGAAAATCTCAGCAGCCAATTGAAAGGGTTAATTAGGAAAGACAAAATGACAAAAGCTTTCACCTAGAATCCAGAAACTAATTGTCTAGCTTTGTAGATGTGCAGAAGGTCAGTATCGATATGAAATGTTCCCTGTGAGCTGTAGCAGAGTTGACGGAAGCAAATTGAATTGGGAGCTGAGCCAGAATCAATATATGGACTAGAGTATTTTCATTTAGTCATTGGTTCACTGTCTTTATTCATGGGTTGATGGTCTTTGCATGTTAGCTATGTGTTAGTTTCCCGACTTTCACAAAAGAATAAAAAATAAATGAAAAAGAAATTCAAAAGAAAAGGTTTCTGGAAAAAAATGGATTACTTGTGAAGAACGCTTCTCCTATCTGGGTAGACAAGATCACCATATTGAGCAAGAGAATTTTCAACCACAGTATGATCATCCGTATTCAATTTACCAAGGCGTTCTTCAATCAAAGGAAGCCTCTGAAGAGAAATGTATAAATAAGCATCAATTTATGATCTGAAATGATACTTAAGCAAACAAGCCCCACACTTAATTACAAAAGATTACTTCTTTCAGAGAATAGTGCGTAGCAAGGCCACAGGCTATCATTTCTACACCATTAAGCTTTTCTCCTGTCAGAGCCAAATATTCTCCTGCAAAGCAAAAGATGCTTCAAACTTTCTGAGAACTTTTCATGTAAAAATCAAACCTTAGTTGCTGAAATTTCCATCCATAACCTAGCAGACATAACCTATGATATCTAGCAACAGAACATCTACAAAGGAAACAAGAAAATCCATCAAACTATTCATTACACCACTGTTCTACTCTGAGGAGCATCAATACCCAGGCGAATACTCATAAAAGTCACAAGTACAAATTACAAGGATCTCAGAACTCAAGGATCTAAATATGTTCACAATGCCAAAAAAATCCAATTACTTTGAATAAAGAGATATTAAATCATGAGGAATCTAAGTTGTTTTGAACTTAAAACAACCTCAAAAGGAGTGGAAACATAAAATGGCCTTGGAAAAGAGAATATTAGTTGAGTAGTTTAACAGTGGGTAAAGAAAACAAGGTGTAAATTGATCTTAAGTAGTTCAGACAACACTGTCAGAGCAAAAAAAAAAAATATTGCTTTCTGGTAAAGGCAGAGCTACAAAAAAATTGCTTTATGGTAAACGCAGAGCTAAGTAATTAATATCTTATCTGGATTTGTAGAATGTACTAGAAATATAGACAAGAAGCAACTACTCCAGCAGTCTATTTTCATCCATCAAGGCATATGATGCAGAAAATCTGACCATCAACCTTAACTTGGGTACTCATCCATGACAGAGGCAGGACAGCTGCAGTAGGCAATGACCACAGCACAGAATCCTGATAATATAAGCCCTCATAAAAGAAATCCCTCAATATCATCTACTTGTGCAATAATTTTTCTCAAGAAAACACTTCATGTCCCAGGATGCTTCCCTCTCAGAGGATTGGTTACTACTGTTCTTTTTCTTTGCTATGAAATATAAGTAATTAGGAGATAAGACAAATTCACAATCTGACATAATCTAACAACCTTCCTCAGTCAAATAACTGTTTTAGGACTTGGCATCTTTCTTTTGGACATTCCCTTTTCTGTCGCTTTCCAATTGTTGTCTTTCAGACTTCCATCAAAGCCTCTCAATACCAAGAATTACATTGTCAAATAGTCAGTTTACAACTTCTCAAACCCTTTTCCATCAATGGCTTTCGTCTTTTAAAACCCTGTATAACATAGAGCTGACCCTGATTTGTCAGTGCGCCAAAATTTGGCACAACGCAATAAGCTTATAGGTTGACTATGATTTTACAGTGCAGTCTTCCTCTCTCAATCTTGAGCCTACGATATTGAACATTTCAAAGAGCAAAGCTGTAAGCATTTGCAAATCAATGTAAAAACGCCGCATGCTTGCATTTAAAGACATTCTCAAGCGCCAGAAAAATAGTTGCCCAGATAAAGTAAATTACTTTATGTTATCCTCAATCTAGAACTGCACTTCTGCAGCAATTCAAAAATGTCCAGCCCAAACACGTCCCCCTCTTTCCCCAAACAAATCTCAATTGTAGAAGAACAAGACAAGGTCTGTCCTACTAATTTTAGGCTAATAGAAAATTTCTCACACATTATGAAGAGCAATCCTCTAGTTACCTAAATAACCAGGAAGACGAGAAAGATAATAGGAAGCCCCTGCATCAGGATGGAAACCAATTTGAGCCTCCGGCGTAGCAAAAACCTGCAATTGATCCTTTTAAAAATTAGCATCATTTCAGAAAAGAGAAATTTGTTCAAACTTACAAGCTAAAGTTTCTTTTCTTGCATCCTAAGACTTTATATTCAGTTTGATTGGGTTCAAAAATGAAGAGAAAGTGAAAATAGATATAGTTGCCTCAATTCCATCCATATGATAAGGACGCAGAAAGGGGAAGTAAAATTGGATAAGTTGCTTTCCCTCTTAGCTCGCATTTTCTTCTCTAAATCTCATATAAAACAAAAAAAAAAAAAGCTAAATGACAATCCTTCACATAGATGAACAATTCATCCTCAACTTGGAACAAGGATAATGTAAATTAAGGATACAACTTTCCGTACAACATGGATTTTTTCACTGTATAGTTATCAAAGAGATATTTAATCACAGGGAAATATGACTAACTAACCTTGTTAGAGAACAAAACCCCTAATGACCCATCCATCACATAAATGAAGTAAAAACAACTATTCAGGCCACCAAAAGAGACGTGGTAAATCATTAGAAAATTACGGAATGAAGATGCCTAACATAGCTCATAAACTGAAAAACATGTCCTTGTATTTTTCAGATAGAAGCAATTATCAGGTTTTCTCAAAAAAGAAACATGTCACTTTGGCTTTTGAATTTAGCTTTTGAACTGTTGGGCTTATCAAAAAGATTATTACCCATCAAAGGTAAGATAAACTAGACCAATAGAGCATGATTAAGACATGCAAGTCAGACCAGAAGTAGCATTCTCACTGGCTGAGGTACAAGGATAAAGCAGTCAAGGATATTGATTTCATAATATGGGGAACACTTTCAGATTAAATTTTTGATAGGATGTAACCAATTGGGCTCTATATTGATTATTAATATGGAAAGCACACGCAACCATTGAGGGTACTATAAAAGTACTAAATCACGACAAAGCTAATGGCATTACACATCCAGGAAAAGTTCATAATATTCTAGAGGTGACTATTAACTGGTTATTTTATATAAGTAAAAGCTCAAAAGCAGCAATCCATCCAATTTGTGAGTTGTCCTTTACCAATTTCCACATGCACTACATTCTATAACAGAACCAATTGCATTGGATTCTAATCAGAAGCCTACCATGTAGGATATAAACCACAGCACTATACCAATTGTATTGGAGTCTAACATGCACTACATTCTATAGCAAAACCAAATGCATTGGAGTCTAATCAGAAGCCTACCAGGTAGGATATAAACCACAGCATTATACCGTCACCTGTTCTTCCTTTAAGCCCTTATACATGTCTAAATTGCCATTCAAAGACATGTTTTCTTTCTGCTTGCTAATGTACTAGGTAGCAACTTTTCACAAAGGTTAACAACTTGCATGTACACGTCAGTGTTTGGTGGTCAAAATTGGTCATATGACTATGCTACATAAATTCTATGAGGTCATAATTAAGCTTATTCAACAAAATGCAGCTGGAGACAACCAGACAACTGCTTATACACAGTTTCCTTTACTCAAATGGACAGCCTGCTAATGCTCTGATCAAGCGACAAAAATATGTATACATTCACAATGATTTAGTAGTCAGGTTGCATTTATACATGTATGTAGGTACAGTGTCTCTAAATGTCAACCATATAAACTTCAACTGTTTCACAATTTAAGTAACCAAAAAGAAAGCTTAAACTTAAGATATTACACAACATATTATGAGTATTTATTCATTGTACACTGTTGTATGTTCATATGAGGCAAAGCATCCTCAGAATATATGGGGATATGCTTTAAGGGAAGAATGGCTATACCTAATAAATGACTAACCAGAATTACTTTAAGAACAGTATTTAAATCATGTGTAGGTTTGCCAAAGAAATTGTTCATACTGTCTTATCAGTCACAACGCGATACATTCCAGGGAGCGAAATACCTGCCCCGCCTCCCATTGTGATGCCATCCAAAATAGCCACCTGGACAAGTATATATAATTCCTCAATACCACCACAAACTCCAAACAAAGATATTCAGAAGAATAAACACATGTAAACATGAAAGATAAGTTCAAATGAGAGACAAACAACCACCTTGATGGGAGACTTGTATCCAAGAAAAGGAAAAAAAAAAAATCTCAGAAACTTAAGGTAATAGATTAACCTAAGAACTGCAGACAGTGATCTTCTCACAAAAGGAGCTTTCTTTTGTAATTCGCAGAAGTTGAACGTTAACCATATCTTATTTTAGCTAAATGTTGGCTCTCTCAGCTCATATTAACAAGAAAAATTTAGCCTCAATAGCCACACCAATGACCACCCTTGTGCACCTTCGAAAATATGTAGCCACATTAGAGCAAATAGTTTTAGATTGCAGAAATTCTTAACACACAAGCCTAAAATATTAAAGGGATGCAATCTTCACTAGCATTTTAAAAATTGGCAGAATGACTCTCTAGTCCCCATATTTAACAGAAGGAAAAAGAAAAAGGAGAGATCATAAAAAGGATAGCCATCATCTCTAATTTCTCAAGGAAAGACAATAGAGAAACCAAGAAAATATCCACTCTTAGCTCTTTGATGAGGAGTTAACTGATGATTATCTTGTTGGCAGTTTTTCTCCTTTTTGAGAGGCAATGCAGCATTTAAACAAATAATATCTTTTACATGGGCAGCAACTCCTTTTCTTTTAGATGACATAAATAATTTTGGCCTATCAAACCAAGAAAACAAAGACCAAACTATGTAAAACAGAAGGAATGGAATACTCACGTTTGGCTTGAAATACGTTCCTAGGAGATAGACGAAATTATAGACAGTCTGAAAGAAAGTTTTACATTCTTCAAGCTTTCCTGCAAATATTCATAGTAAAGAAAATCTTTTTAGCTGCAGAGCACATCACAACCAAGTATAATCACAACACAAAGTGACATATTTTACAGGTTTTACACTTCTCAAGTAAAAGTGTATCATTACAAAGTTTCAATGCCAGAGTTGTGATGGTGCGGCCAATATATCTGATAATTGAGTATAACTTTGAGCAGTGAATGTGTTTGTGTAACTTTTCTTTCAAAATTTATCCAGAACTTAGATGAAAAGACATTTTATCTGAAGTTTAAAGACAGCATTGCAAGCTTCCAACAATTCAGTTCTTTTTCAACTACAAAAGCACACGACAAAAACATATTTAGATTCTAGTTTTGCTGTCTTAATTGTTAGATCCTAAGTAACAGCACAACAGGGCATAAGAAGGAAAAGCACCAACTAACAAGTTACATCAGAAATCGAAATCAGATCAATCATATTAATGAAATCTGACTGGTGGTATGTTTCACAAACTTCAGGACCTACCAGAAAGTAGTGCGATTGACATGTTATCCAACCAATGGAATCTATATATATTGGTCATATAATTATTTTCTTCAAATGCGCCTTTCCTAGAACTTCTTCAAAATGGCCACACAGAATCTGCGACTACTATTCTGAATTTCAGAAACTGATGAAACCAAAATGGTCAGTGGAATGTGACAGACAATACAATCTGTATGCCTGAAGACATTAAATCCAAATACAAACATGTGAGACCACAACATATCCCTACAAATGTATCCTAATGCAAAAGGTCATGTATCAAAATTTTGATGAACAGTGAAATGCAAAGGGTGCACCATACGTAACAAAGGTGATGAATGACATGCACTTAAAAATTTCCCATCACGCCTAAATATCAACAGCAAAAAACTCCATCCATACATCTATACTAGTAGAAAGGGCATTATGCTGTGCACCAGCAATACCAGAAAGAGAGCATCATTTATATTGACTTCCCTAAGCTCGATGACAAGCAACCAGCAAAGAAACAAAAGTTAAGCATCCTTGATCCATCAATGAAGTCTATCATAAAACATCAACTACCAAGACTAAGGGTGTGGTTGATAAAATTGAAGTCTGCACACTGAAATCTGAAATCTTAATCCATTAATTTATTGAATTGTTAAGTATTAAATCTAATACATTTGGATGTATATCACATTCAATAATAAGTGAATAACTTATCACTTATTTTTGAGAACAAGTTTTGCCTAGGAAATTCAGTACCACTTAATTAATTTAGATGTTCAATTTTTTGTTATCAAATGCGTCTAAACATTTTAAGTTATGAGCCCATTAAGTTTAAGTGCTGAATTGGGTTATCAAACAAGGCCTAAGAAACTCCAAAAAATTCAGGAAAATCCACAGAAAGCCTATTAACAAAATGGTGACCAACCTTCATTAATCAACTGATGAAGCAGCACCATATCCGCACCTGAACAGAATGCCTTGCCACTACCCTTCAATAAGTTCAAGGATTACGTCAATATCCAGCTTTCAACTCATCTTCCAATAATTGGATTCCAAAAAACCCACGAAGCAAAGATAGAAAGGGGTCTGTAGTATCCATTACCTTCATCATGACAAATCCAATATCTGTATTTTCTTCCCAAGACTCGTACAATCTATTTAACCTAGCAGCCTACCATGAAAATCAGTGCAGGAAGTTTAGCACTGGGGTCTAATAACATAGTAAAGATAAAAAAGAACAAAATCCACATATACAATCCTCAAATGTCCTAACTTACATATAAGCACAAAAACATTATGAAATAAAAGAGTTACGGACCATATCAGTAGTAAGAGCGTTTAGTGAAGAAGGCCTGTTGAGTACAGCTGCTCTGCACTTAGCTCTTCCTTCTACCAAAACCTGACAATTAAACATCCAAGTTCAACATTTATCCATCCATAGCCCTGAAAAATGCTCAACAAAGTGGAATTTTTCAAAAAAATTGAAACTTCATGAACTTAAACAAAACGGGCAGGCAGCAGAAATGCCAAGTACAATAAATCAAGAATGCCAATTTCTTGAAAATTTGCACTTATATTGAGATAAAAATCACGCCACAAACAAACCCATGTTCCAAAAAGTTTAAAGACTTGAGAGAAACAGACCTGCTCTTGATGACAGTCGAGAAGGGTATAGCTGGGAAGGGCAAAACCAGTTCTGGTTTGATCGAACAAAGAGCCATTTCTTCGTAAAGACTGCTTCAATGGCGATAAAAGTTTCAGCCTTTGCATCATTCTTTGATCAGAAGTGCTTTTTTCCTTCTTTTTTTTTTGGGGGGGGGGGGGGGGGGGGGGGGGAGGATACGGAGACTGAGAATTTGTTGCGGCTCCTGCTTTGGGCTCTTCCTCACTGCAGCGAAGGCAGGCTCTGTTTCCTTTGCATTGTAACTAGGCTCGATTCAAGGTTTTTTTTTTTTTTTGGTGTGTGTGTGTGTGCGGGTGCTGCGTGTGGGTGTTTGGGATGGGGAGGTGGGGGGGGGGGGGGCCGGTGGTGTTTACGTTTTTACCTGTCCAATTGCACGGAGGGAAAAAAAAAATTTTGCAAGAATTGCAGTTTTGATTTCCAATTTATAACTCGTGCAAAACTAATCTCCAATCTATTTTACAATATAACTGTGATCTTTCCCAACCTATCCAATTGCGGGCGAGGGTGGACAATCAATGAATTTTATTTGATTTTTGCTGGAATCAAATCAAGTGATAACACACTGATATGTAATACTCTTTTTTTATTAATATGAAAACTCTGAATTCATTACGAACTTCAAAAGGCTTGTTTTCTTGCCCAAAATTCTAGTTGTATTAGTTTCAACATTACAATACACAAAAGTTCACTAATTTGGAAGTGCACATTAAACAAAAACTACAACATCACTAGAAAAATAGTAGCATCCAGCAATACTCTTCCTGCTAGAAAAATAGCCATTCACTTTACTTTTTCTTTTTCATTAGGTCTCACAACATGTTCCCCACCAGTACTTAGTCAAGAGTTATTTGAAAATTTTAAATGGATTTGCACATCTTTGATTTTAAAAAGTACACTTACAAATAGAATTGGTCATTTGCTTGTCATATGAGGATTTGGAATACTAAAAACTTTGTACAAGTTTGGTTCAGCAACAGGCGCAAAGGGTAGTTTCTGGGCCTTTTTTGATGATTTTTCTTTCTTTTCATTTCTTTTGTTGCCATTAGTAATACTAATTAATCCATACAATTATTATGTTAGTAAGAATAAGAATTGAGAATAAATCTTAAACAAATTGTAGATTTTTTGCTAATTTGCTTATAGTTTTCTTTGCATTTGAACCAACACTTCTAACCTGAAACATAATATATTAATTATAAGCATTAATGCAAACAGACATCTAATGGAATTGAAATAATTTAGTAGTAGTTTACTTACATATCTTCTAGATCACTCTATTAAGATCTATTTGTGATAAGCCACCTATACTTTATACTTCAACCAGTTCATCTCCTTTTTTTTTTTTTTTGTGAAAGGCTTACATCTTGACTTGTTTGAGTCTCTTGACCAGTTTCATATTCCTCTTACTTGCTACCGCATTAGTTTCCTACCAAAGTTTGCATGTCCTTGAGTTATGACCTCTCTCTCACCACAATATGTGTACTTACGGATTTGTTTAAATCTTCTCACTTTCTTCATTTTCTCTTTTGTTTGCTATAGCTCAACACAAGATTTCCTCCTCTATTTCTTGGGTCTTCTTGATATCCTTCCATATGTTAGTAGGAGTTGTGGTTCAATATTCATAGATAGCATGCATGGGTCATAATGTCTAAAATAAGTTTTCACACTATAATAGTCATCAATATAATCCATAGGGTTATTCATTACAATCTATATGGTTGAAATTACATGAAAACACGGTATTCCTGTCAATTTCCATTTCTAGATGGAACATGCTTGTTGTATTGTGTCATCTCACTACCTTGGGCCAGTTGCTGCTTGCTAGGAAACTATTTTAGCTCTACAGCATTGATATCTACTCTAAAACACTTGTTCTTCTTCATTTCTTGATTTTTTAAACTAACATAGTCCAGATCGAGGTCCTCCTTTAATGTCTCAACATATCTACTTTCTACACACCCAAATTTCATACAATTATTGTAATATGAAAATCCATAATTTTGCTTGTTTTGAAATGTTCTAACTTGCAAACTGCCATCCTTTTTCATCCTTGTAGGATATATGTACTATTCACAACCCTCACGACGGGACTATCACTCTCTATGGTGCCCCATTCTAGGAGACTTGGGTTGGTCACTATTAAGGACGCTTTTTCAGGATACAATTCGAATGATAGAGCTGCCTAATTCTAAAATTGGGCTGTTTCCAATTCGCTCGCTGTTATTAGAGGAATCCTTGTTAGTTTCTTTTCCTCCTCTTATTGATATGCTTAAACTCAGTGGGTAATTTCGCCTGACCTAGGGTTGCGGTCGAGACGTGAGTCGAGGTGCGCATTTGAGGGTTGAGGGAGCCCGAATTACTGTGAGGATTGCTTGCATGACAAGGACTCGAGTTGAGGGATTCAACCACCACTAGTCGTGACGTCTCTCACTAAGGATTCGAATTTAGGGCGACTATGCCAAGGGGCATGGGAGGCCAATCTCCACCGCTCTGCTAGAGGGGGTGACGATACGATGCATGATGCCTAGGCAAACGTGCTCTTGATCCAATGGCTTTGGTCCCAACTTGCATTCAAAAACTCAATGGTTCGATTAACACCAAGTATCCCATTTCATTATGTTCTTCATCGATACGAGAGCCGAGATATTCATTGCGGAAAGTTGTTTTGGTTACAACAGGCACAATAGCTTCCTTTCCTACACTCCGCATATGGGGCAGTTGGGGGTTGAACGATCATTTTACGTATTCCATGGCACTTTCCATGCTAAGGTTGAGTTGTTCATTTGCGTGATGAGTGCCTAGGGAATGACAAGAAAAGAGGGAAGGGTTCAATCTCGCTGCCTCTCCCCTGACACCCAATGGTTACACAAGTCTACGGTCGTCTGCTCTGGAGGATTCGACAATGATCCTTCCACATGTTCATCTATGGATACCCTGTTACGACTTCTACTTCCTTTAAATGATAAGGTTCAATGGATTTCTCGCAACATTGCAGGTAGTGAACCACTCATATCGCCGCGATCTAAACACTTAATCGGACCATTCAATTGATAGGAGCGACGAGCGGTGTGTACAAAGGGCATGGACATAGTCATCATTGAAGACCAATGATTGTGATGATCTATCCCCATCATGATGAAATTTCAAAAATTACCTGAGTTTGTCAACTAAGGCTATAGACTCATTCAATACATTAGTGTAGCGCACATGCAGCTCAAAATATCTAAAGGCATCACAGACTTGTTATTGCCTCAAACTTCTGTGGTCTAAAAGACCGTAGTCCCTTTAAGAAGCTAGCTTTGGAAGGATTCCCACACATAGCTAGTTAGCAGGCTGAGGTCTCATTTGTTAACAGAATTAACCATACAAATCACTCCATCAACTAAGAACGGCCACGAAACACCACCCACAGAATCAAGAAAAAGCTCTCAGTCTGTCAGTTATTATTATGTTTGGACCTGGTAAGTTTCCCCGTATTGAGTCAAATTAAGCCACAGGCTCCACCCTAGTGGTACCTTTCTATCAATTCCTTTAATTTTCAGCCTTGCAACCATACTTCACTCAGAATTCAAAAACTTTGTTTTCCCATAAGGTGCTGGTGGAATTCTTAAAGTAACATCCGCCATGCAGATTTATAAAAAAAATTTTACTTTGAGTTGCAAGTAGCCATATAGATGAATAATTAAGTATCAGAAACAAAAATAAAAAATTCAACCCTTCAATATAAATTACACTCGAAAAATGATAAAATTTTTAAAAGCAGATAGATGGTGCCAAAATTTGAATTGTAAAAGTAACTTGATCACAATGACTATCGTTCAGTAGTGCACAAAAAAATTGTGTACACAACACAAAATACATAAAAAATGAATGCATTATCTATTTTAATACATGCTTGTATATATTAAGAAATGATAAAACACAATTTAAAAAAAAAAGGAACCCTTTCTTCATTTAAGTATGAGACAAAGACAAAATTCAACCAAAAAATAAATGTAAAATAATAATAAAGAGTGAGAGAGGGGCAATCATATATTTTGACCCTATATGTCTTCATAGATAGGAGAAGATGGATTGACTTTCTTCTGAGTTCTCAAGAGAAAAAGTATAGTAAAGCAGTTATATCAAAAAGAAAATTGAATCAAGAGAAAGAGGAGACAATTAAAGGACAAAAGTTACAATTTCTGTAACACTACATTATTTTTGCTATCAATTTTGATAGTTTTCATTCATGTTAAATGAGGCTTGGAAGTTGTTATAGATGATAACTGGAAGCAACCCATAGCACATGTAATAATTGAAAACTGTTTCATTCATGATAGTATGTTAAATGAGTCTAAGAAATTGTTGTAGTGATAATTGGAAGTAACTCACGGCACATGCCACCAAATTCTACTATTTAAATTGTAACTTAATCTGTTTTGTTTAGTTCATCCTATATTCATGATTGCACAATTACAGATATAGAGTATTGGATTAGTTCATTGGGGTGGCAGGCAAAGCAAGGGCTATAGATATGCCCCGTGGAGATGTCGTCGCCTCGATCGTGGCGGGACTGCGCATGTGCCTTTGACGTGCCTTGGCATCTACGCATTCCAGATGCTGGCCTATGGGCTCTACATTCTGTCCATCTTGAAACACGGACCAAGGAGTCTGACATGTGTGTGAGTCAATGAGTGAGTAAACCCGTAAGATACAAGGAAGCTGATTGGCAAGATCTCCCCTACGGGATGCATCGTCGATAGACTTTGATCTTCTGAAAAGGGTTTGATTGTGAGCATACCCGTTGGGACCCGAAAGATAGTGAACTATACTTGAGTGAGGCCAAACCAGAGGAAACTATAGTGGACGCCAATGGCAATATTGACGTGCAAATCATTTGTCTGACTTGGGTATAAGGGTGAATAACTAATCAAATCGTCCAGTAGTTGGTCCCCTCCTAAATTTCCTTCAAGATAGCTAGAGCTCGCGTGTGAGTTCTATCGGATAAAGCCAATGATTAGAGGCATTGGGAGCAATGCCCTTGACCTATTCCCAAACTTTAAATAGGTAGGATGGCATGGCTACTTTGTTAAGTCGCGCCACGAAATCAAGAGCTTCAAATGGGTCATTTTTTGTAAGCAAAATTGGCGATGTGGGATGAATTAGAAGTCAGGTTATGGTGCGGAAACTACGCGCTAAACTAAATACCACAAAGGGTGTTAGTCGATTAAAGACAACAGGGACGGTGGTTATAGAAGTCGAAATCTACTAAGAAGTGTGTAACAACTCACCTATCGAATCAGCTAGCCCCAGTGAGCTACCTATACCCAACCATTGGGGCAAGCGCCAAGCCTCAATGAGAAGGAGAGTACAGTAGTTAGCATTTAGCTCTAACTCTTATTATGTCATTCTTCATTAATTTAAATTGCCTCCTACTCTTGACATTTCATATTCTAGCTACATCTTTAGACTCTTTGAAAGTGGAGGTAAGGTGCGGGAGAAAAAAGCAGAGACAAAGGAAAGAGGCAGAAAGAGGAAAGAAGGAAAGAGAGGAAGAGGAAAATGGAAGGAAAAAAAGGAGGAAGGAGAGGGGGGAAAGAGGAAGAAGGAGGGAGGGAGGGAATAAGGAGAGAGAATGGGAATAGTGGTGATGGCATGCGATAAGTGGTGGTAGTAGTGGTCATGTATGATGGGTGGAAGAAGAAAGTAGTGATCGGGATTTTTGTTAATTTTTTTGGTATTTTTGTTAGGTGTATTAAGGTGTTGTTGCGGTGCTTTTAGATGTATTGCTGTAATATGATATTTGAAAAATTAGTATATAAAAAATGGGCAATTTGAACAGATCCAAATAGTTTAGTTGGATGATACCATTTGAAAGAAAAGCGATGTAAGGTGTGGAGATAACATTTTAAAATAAGAGAAGAGAAATACTTTTACTAGGACAAGATCGTTTGCACTGTGAAAATCAATCATGGTTAGGGTATGGCAGGAAGAAAAATAGGTTAGGCGGTACAGGAGGAGAAAGTGTAAGTGAGAAATTTCGAAAAAACTATCGAGACCTTCCACTTATACTAAAAAAACTTTAAAAAAAAGGGTTAATTACAATGAATCCCCTTAAGGTATACCTCATTTATCGCTTTACTCCCTAACCTTTAATTTTACTCACTTAACCTCCTATGGGACAAAATTACCGTTCTATTATTTTGACTTTTTATTTATCTTTTTTCCTCTCTTTTATTTCTTTTTCTCTTTGTTCTTTCTTTCATCCTTCCCAATAGAAAACTTCATCTCAATGGAAATTTTTATTTTGAGCTTGTAATTGCACTTCTAGGTGAAAGTTTAAAAGACATCAAAAACTAATTTTGATTTTTTGTATGATGCCACATGTCACAAATTTCAATTGATGATTATTAATCAGGTCACAATTTCATCTTATGATATTTTCTTGAGAATAAAATGAGAAACTAGAAAGGAAAGAGGAAAAACCAAAATTAAAAGAATTGAAAGGCTAAAAAAATTGTATTTTAGGAAAGTGATTTAAATATTTTTTAATCATTTAAGGAGAAGATAGATCTCTGCAATTCCTCTTTTTTAATTTCAATCATTAAGATGAAGATTTTTATGGAAAAGAGAAAGAATTAAAGAAAGAAAAAGAGGCAAAGAAAATAAAAGAACACAACAAGGGAAAGGAAAAAAAATAAAAGAGAAAACTAAGAGTTTAGAATAAGAGAGGGATAATTTTGTCCAATAGGGGACAAAGTGAAACAAAAAAATGGTTAGGGGGTAAAATGAAAAATGAGATATAGTTTAAGAGGATTAATTGTGATTAATGATTACGATGTGGTGATTACATGTCTGCAGAGGGGATTCGACTCCTAAAAAATTGGACTAAACTTTCACTTGGATAAGGGTTGCCATTGGTTGGGCCTAAATTAAAGCCCAACTAAAATTCACTAGGCTTAGGGCAATTGAGGTTCAATTGGACTAATGCCCCACCCAATTAACAACCTCTCATACAAAAAACTTGTATCTTACAGTTAAGAATTTATGAAATAATTCTATATTAATGAACAATAACTTTATTTCAAAAAAAAAACAATAACTTTACTTCAATTCACTAACTCTTTAATTATCGAACTATATAACTTTTATTTAGTTTACTATATGCTTGTATAATTATTACAAAATATTTATTTTCGTAAACATGTTTTTGTTGCAGAAAAATTAAAGTTGGCCCAATCTTAGCCCAAGATCAATATTCCTAAATGGAACGCAATTCCATTTATGGCCTGGGCTCAAGCCAGCAAGTAGTATTTATTCCGAGATTTATTATTCTGCCCTGGCAGAAGAAAATTTTCATGAACGATGCTCATTCACAAGGCTTTGCTGGAAAGGTAAGATTTATTTTACTTTCAAAAAATGATGGATGAATAAAAGACATTCTGGAAGTTCACTCAGAAAAATTTTTTTTATCAAAAACCTCTAATCTGATTAACAACCATTACGCCTACACGAAACATATTTCAACTTTGACACGAATGTCCTTCTTCCATTGATTCTACAGGTATCACGTAAGGTGAATTCCAATCAGCTTCAAAAATTTCTTGAAGCTGTGAAACAATGGCACCATTGTATGTTCCAAAGCTGATACCTGCTGTGGTATAAAAGTAGTCCCATACCAGATTACTAGTGCTAATATGGGCTCGTACATCACTAACTGCATATTTTCCGTGGTTGACTCTTGTATATCCTGCATATAGATTTCCTGTGGCAGTACCCTTAGTCATGGCTGGTCCAGTTAAATTGTATCCTGGTACAATGTAGTACTTGATCTCGATTTTGCCAGAACATTTGTTGTACTTGGAAGAAGAGCATAGATTGTTGGAATACAGGAGAGACTTCAAGTATTGATCTGTGTTATTGATAAAATGAGCCCAGTATGCCACCAGTATCTTCACCTTTGCATGCTTGGAAAAGACTACCTACAATTGGCAGATGCAAAAGTTAGATCGAATAAGATGATGATCAACAGAATCTTTAAACATTTTCAGTTACTTCAAACAATTGAAACAGTCAGGAAGCACTTCAAAATTCTGATATCCATATGTATGAATATGAGATAGTTTGAGTTTTATGTCCTCTGCAAGAAATATACAAGCAATGCAAGCTTTGATTTACCCAAAATGAAGTTGAAAAGCTCTGTTTTTTTCCTTTTGGGTGGGGGGGGGTATGGGTTGAGACTTTTATATTAGAATAGCATTTCTCCTCTTTCCTCATTTATTTTCTTACATTGAGGGACTGGAGAGTGGGGAGGAAGACAAGCATCTGTAGGTGTTGAATGGGCAATAAAATCAGAGAAACAATACTAACTCTGAAATGGAGAAGCCACAAAGATGCTATGCCAGGAAAAAAGGACGGTTAAATGGAATAAGGAAGTACTGAATGTGTTCAAAACTTGGTCAAAATGTCCAATCATAAATGGATAAAGAGGAAAAGATGTTGACTAGTGATGTTTTGGCGAAAACTAACAAAATCACCTCAGATATAGCTGAAGAAAGCGATGCCCAGTAAACTTTGTTTGTCGTGTACTGTGATTGACCAAGCCAGTCCATGGTACTAATTCTAATGGTTGACCCCTTTCGTACTGATTTAATAGTATCCACCCAAGCCTGTTCATCTGTCTGGTACCTGCCAAATGATAGCTGCAATTAAGATGAAACATCAGTATCATGAGAACAATGGTTCTGTCATTGTTCTTATCCACAACATTTCATAAAGCACTAGCAAGCGTGAAATAAACTGACGAGCTGTTAGACGTTACTGCGTTTGCCAAACACTTTTTTTTAAGTATCTTATTACCAACAAATTTTGGAAATAAGGGGTACCATCTACCTCAGATCATAAAGCTCTTACTTTTATGCTCTATTGTGCACTAAATATATCTTCTAGTAAAGAGTTTTACAGCAAGACAAACCTCTGGAGGCGCAAAGGATAGATAACTGGATTCAGTCTGCAATGTCGAACCATTGCATCCAGGTGTTTCAATTGGTATATGGAACATAGAAGGGTCTGACAGCATAGGATAACCAATTACATGGGGAATCTCCACAATATCATAAAGAGGTGTTCTGTCAAGGCATCAAGTAGAAGTCTTTATAACATCCAAAAATGAGTACAGTACAGAAGTAACTAGTGTGTCCAAAAATTAACTTAATGAGGTATATGATAAACCATAAACTGAGCTCACATAACCATTAAAGAGTTGGCAGAGAACAGACATGAGGCAACATCATAATAAACTCTTCATTAGGAAATCTCACCAAAGTCGCAGGACTTAGGTACACCTACTATGGAAATACATGTACTCTAAAGTTAAACAAGATCTAGCAGGGATCACAGTGCCACAGCTACAGTAAATCAATTATGCATGGGCAGCTCGTATACTATTGTAAGCTGTTGAGGTCCCTATAGCTTACGAGTTAGAGAAAATTATCTTTCAATCGTCTCATTTTTCAGATACCTTAAAGTGTTTGAATTTCCTTATTCTCGTCCTAAGTTCCTTATTCTTAGCATATGTCTCTGTGAAAACGTCAATAGTTTTTGTAGTCTGTGCTTTCTTATAGTGAAAGTACAGAAAATATGACTTTAGAAAAGCAAAGGATGGAAGAAATATATTGAATGTAGAGAGACTATAATATCCAGGCCATTAACTGATACTGCAAATAAAAGTTATAGCCATTCTGTTTTCAGGTTCAAGATTTTTAGACCTGGCAATGCAGGGGTCTAATGTCTCAAGTTTCCATTTTTGCAAATATATGAATCAAGTCACAAGTAATTGAATGTTTCATTCTTCTGGAAGAAGCTTGGATTGGAAACCTTTTTTTTTTTTGGAGCATTGGATTAAAACTATTAACTTTTACTTTAAGATACAACTCCCATCATCCTAGTTCCAGGCTGAATTTATAGCCCAGACTGATTCAAGAATATCGTCTAGCTAAATCAAAATAAGCCATTATCCTTAAAGGTGGATCATATATTTAGAGAGACAGCCACAAGCTTGAGACAGGGGGGTGACAATGATGTGCTACAGTATAACTGTAATTTTCACCATAAAATTGGTTGCATGAACTTGGTACTTGAAGCACTGAGATAGGAGAATGTCAACTTGAAAATGCTTTCCTACAGCTTACTATGCAAAAATGGAAGGCTAATATACCAAGGCTGAGAGGTTATATCTGACATGACACATTAGAACCAAAAAAAAAGTACAAAGTACTAATTCATTTCTGATAGATATGTACCTATAATCATGTGAATTGTAACTAAATAATTTTAGGGTTTATATACTTCATGCAGCTAACCTACTCCACCATCTATTTCAGAATAAATGTACAGTTTTCAACAAATGTATTGAATCATATTGAACATTGTCTTCGAAGCCAATATAGGGGCTCCTTCCACATCCTAACAAGAAGATAGATTAATCCAGTAGACACAAACAATGAAAAACAGACAATAACAGTATAATTATATACCTGAACATACCTGCATCTTCCTTTTGGATGAAGAAAATGCGACCAACAAGGAACCTTTCTTCTAACTTGCCATTGCTTGTCCCATGCTACTTTTGTATATGATGAAACATTAAGATGGGCAAGCTTCCATAGGTTGGCAAAGTAGGTACTAACTTTTCTTGCTATTGTTGGACAACCAACAAGATATATTCCAAGTTCCTTCACCTAAAAAAAAATTGGAAAGCCAGGTTATTTGATTGTCAACCAAGATGGACAATAAATGCCAGATGTGTGCATGATGCAGTGCTACAAGAAAAGAATAAAGATGCATTTGCAAGTGTATATAAATAAAGAATAATGTAAGTTTCGTGACTCTTTAATAGAACTAGCTTATATATATGAAGAAAAAAAGATAAAAGTATTAAAAAAAAAAGTACAAGTAATACTTCGCAAATTGACTAGAGAGGCCAGTTGTCTGATGGACAAAATTTTCACAATAATTGGATACAAGTATGAAGACATACTTACCCTCTTGATTGCAATTGCAGATATTAATGCTCATGGAATACTAAAAACAGTTATCATTTTCCTTTATTCAGTAATTATTGTGCTCCCTAGTACCTGAGTGAGAGATTTCCAGTCATTGTTTTGCAGATCCGATATATACATCTTGACCATCAGATATCCAAACCTTTGTATGGACTACGCCTGATCCCCACCAATCACGAAGCAACAATGTGACGCTTTTCACATTCGGCATACCTGATGCAAGATTGGATGGTTCGTTGGTGTAATCAGGATAAACTCCAGAGTGCTGCAAAAGTCTGAAAGATCATCAACTTCAAATGTGTCTAAAGCTTAGACACTTAAAGGTTCAATAGAAAAAATGATCACTGGTTCCCTTTGTATAAATGCACACAAATATCAACTCAAAGTCCCCCAACAGCAAAAGGATAAGGTAGAATTTCAATTCAATAATTCCAGCAGGAGAGAAATAGAATACCTATCACAGAAGCTCATCATTCTGACCCACCAAACATAACGAATAGAGAAGTTATTAATACCATTTTAAGTAGAGCAATTTACTTAATCAGGGAGGAAAGCAATTAAAACAGGAAGTAAACGGCAAAACTTATTCTGATTGCAAAATTGACCCATCGAATTCTTAGCTCAATAAAGAACAGAAGCCCTGCAAACTCACAGAAGATCTACATTTTATTTTCCTTCATTTGTACTACATATATATTTTGTTTCCAGCAGGTTCATGGTAGCATGCAAGATAATTTAAAATTTTAATACATGGTAACACTAACAGAAAATTTCCAAAGCAACAATGAAAAGTGCAATATTTTTGTGACATCCCAGCCAATAATTATGCTCTGAAGTATTCATTTTGGTACAGAATGTATCAGATAACAAACTTGAGTCATGCTACAACTAAATTGAGTAGTATTTTCAGACATCTATGCTTAAAAATAAAATGAAATGACCTGATCTTTATATTGCGGTTTGCTGCATTTTCTAGTTCTCTATATACTTCAAAGCCTTCATTAGCTCCAAATTTTTGCATCTCTTCTTTTGAATATCCATAATCTCCTGAACGCGGATCATTGGGCTGTGCTAGCAATTGCCAGTACTGTGCAATTATGTCGAGGGTCTCAGAAGAGTTGCCAGCCAACCATCGAAGTACATCAGCTGATAATGACAAAGACAAGAAAGTAAAAACAGGAAACAAGTATTTGCAACATCAGAGAAAATGAAAAGAGAATTTAAGACTGAGGGGGAGAAGGAAAAAATTATGTTTCAATTCCAAAAGGAATCCTTTAAGATCTGCTGGGCCTCCATTTAGCACTCCACTTTTCTCAGAGACACAATCTTCTAGCTCATTAGTTTCTTTTTCAGAATAATGTGATAAGGATCCCATCAATGCAATCAAGTTCTCTTTGATAGATGAGTTGAGCTACGAAATTACCTAATGGAACACCTCATATGAACTTATTTCCGATGGTACAGACCTTATGATGATTCTATCTGTTGGCAATAGGACGCATAAGTACGTCTCTAGTTAGCATTATTGATGCAATTTCCACCCAAAAAAAGGGCAAATAAGGCAATAGATTTGGCCTAGCATTTTAGCAGCTATTTGCATTCAACCAAAAAGAAGCCGCGATTCTCGAAACAACGACATAGATAGCTAAAACCCTTTTCAGAAAAAAGGAAAATTAACAGTGCACAAGACAAAATAATTTAAAAAATGAAATTTCAACACAAATTTATAAATAGCAAAAATCCATTCCAAAAAAAAAATTAAACAAGAAATGTTCAACAGCAAAAAGCCAATTCAGAAACAAAAATACCTAATAGCTTAAACAAGAAAAGAAGTGAAATTTCAACCAGAAAAAGAAAAACAGAGAAAGCATAATATGCAGGGAAGTTTAAGACATTTCACCAGAGGAGAGGACGCCGGGGACGCGAGGGAGGTGAGGCATATCGGTGGGAATTGATTGAACCAACCACGCTTTACATTGTTCATTTTCTTCTTCATCAGCATCGCCGGCTGGGAAACGAGAGTCGTAGGAATGGGCTCCAACGATTTTGATGGGGCAGCTCAAACAACTGTTGATGATAATCACTAAAAAGAGGATAACAACAAGAAAAAGCGTGATGGGCTGTGTTGATTTCTTCCTCATCACTGGTTCTTTACTTCTTTTCTGGGCTTTCTATGATTGCTTGATTGATTCTTGATATGTAGTGAGTACTAAATACAGTGCTTGAGTAGTAAATTAAATTACAGCTGAAATTGTCATGGAATAGCTGAAAAAGATGCCATTTCCTGGTGGCATATTCATTGACTATTCAGTGATCTGGCTTGTGCATGTGAGAATATCTAGGTTTCTATCGGGATAATTTCAGAAACCTCTCCTGAGGTTTCTAATAATTTCACTGATCTCCCCTGAGGTTTAAAAAATTATACTTACCTCCTTTGATTTGATAGTTTTAGTAACAAAATCTTAAAACAATATTGAATTGGTCAATTTTTTAAATGAATATCCAAAAATGCCCTTGTGTAATGAGTTTTAATTTATTTTTCTATACAATTATAAGATTATCTAGTATAATTATAAGGAAAATATGCCAAATTTTTCATGTCCATAATTACTCTTTGATAAACAACTATAATAATAATTTTATCACTATGATAGGATACTTTTGATGGTATTTTATTATGAATTTAGATTTATAAGATAGAAAAGAAAATGTTGAAATAATTTATTTATAATTTATGAATTTTTCGAGCAGTTGAATTATTATAATTTAATAGTGATTTTAGGCCATTTCTTTTTTATTTATTGTTAATTTTAGTACCAAAAAATAGAAAACAAAGATGAGCAAAAATATTAGATTACATATAAAATTAACTAGTCAAACAAATTACTAGTTCGACATTTGGTTATAATAGAAACTAGAAACAATAAGAAGGAATAAGAAAAAAAAGGAATAAGAAGGAAAAATAATGCAAAAATAATTTTAAAACTCATTCTACATATAAGCATACCAAATAAGGGAATTTCATTAAAATATTTAAGGGTAAAATTGTCATTTTAAATAATAAAAGAGGTTTGTGTCATTTTTCAAACCTCAAGCAGGTTCTTAAATTATCCCATTTTTATATTCAAAGGATTGGCCTGGTTTGGCTTTGAAAGCAACGGCCCCAACAGCTGTGGTGGTCCTTGTGGCTCTTGCTCAAGAAACTTTTTTTTTTCTTTTATTGGTTAATTAGAGAATATCAACCTATTTCCTGATCTAACACATTCTTGATAGAACCATAAATTGGATTTTTTTTTAATGTAAGGTACAGTAAGAAGCAAAAATGAAACAGCTTTCAATTAAACCAATAATGCGTCGGTTTGGACAGAAAAATATACACTTGAAAGCATGCTTTTATCCACAAATTACGAATCTTGTTTTATTTTTGTGGAGGGGATATTTATACTTACTTTCTGTGCATATGAAATCGCATATTTATTCCAAAACCATTGGTTTTATTGAGGAAACATTTGTCTTTTGCTAGTAAAATGTGTGTCTAAAACTATGCAGTCAGACTCAGATTTGGGATTTGCTAAGTTGATTGCATCCCATTGGGAAAAGTTCGATTTGCTGAGTTGATTGTAATCACATTAGGAAAAAGTTATCAAGTCTAAAGGTCGGTTTAATCCAATTGAAGAATGAGGGGGGCAAAGTGACAATCATGTACCTTTTGAAGGCTCATTTTGTAATTAACCCCCTTCTGTTTTCTCTGGAGTATCTGCTATAGGAGGATTTATGTGAGCATTTGAAGGAAAATCATAGGTACTTGTTAGGTTTTGTAAAACTTTCTAAATTTGATATTATGAACAACAATCTAAACAATCTTGTTCTCATGGTATCATAGATGCTATTAATGCCATAATGAAGTATTATGGCTGTTCTGGATATTTTGCAAGTAAAATTGGTCAAGCTGCTTGCCTAGGGGCTGAGCTTTGAGCTTTCTGGTTAGGGCTTCAAGCTCTGGAGATTTGGGGTGCAAACATGGGGATCAACTCTGTTTACCATGCATGCTAACAGCTAATTCAAATATGAATATTTTAAATTGACATAAATGTTGTTCAAATGATACTCCCACTATAGACTAATTAGATTACAATTATCATAGAAAAAGAAATCATAATAGAATAAACAGCAGAAACAAGAGAAGAAATCAAGATGCGGAAGCTGATTACACATTCCTGCAGGAAAAACACCTCTATTCCCTGTGCAAAATAAATCCAACATCTACTACAATAAAATCCTAGTAATTTTTTACATTTCAGAAGTTGAGTTCCCTTCATTTCTGGCGAGCGTACCTTGTTGATAAGTTCATGAAATGGAATGCCTCCTTTGTCTTGAAGATGAACCAGAAGACTTGATCTCCCCTTGAATAATTGACCTCGGGCTCTGGGAACTAGCTGAGGTCTCAGAGCTCCGGTTCTCGGCATTTCCATTTCCTTTACCGACAACCCACAGTTTAATCAAATATCCTCCTAGAGCGAGATGGTAGCAACTGTGCACCACTACCTCTATTTTTACTCCCCTTTTTGGCCAACTTTCCAGGTTTTGGCAGATCTTCATCTTTCACCTTCATTTGACTCAGTTGTCTTGCCAATGACTTGCCATTTTCGGATCCCATCCTCTGCCATTCTTCATCTGTGTTTCTTGTGGAAGCTAATGCATCATGGGTGCTGTTGTCCATGGTCTGAACGCCAGCAGTTGTTCTAACTTGCTCAAAGTATAGAACTTGAACCACAACGCGAAGTGGCAGCCTGTCATTTTGTGCAGCATGCATAGATGCATCTGTAGTCAATTTCTTGGCATCCATTAGGCTGCATAGATTCTTCCTATCAGCTTTTGTTAAGGTCGGATGCTCCCTGCACAAAACCAACACTTATAAAACTCCTTTTTACTATTACTGCTCTTTCATTTAATGTTCAGCATGTAAGAGTATGTAGGCTAAGCCTAATATGAATATCAGAATTCAGATGTAAAGCCCTTCAATAGAAAGCAGTTTTGTGGCTTCTAAAGAACCTGATGACCAAAATATTGAATGTATCCTAAAAAAATAAGAGGCAGAAAAAACCCACCTTAAGATAGATGTCAATGGCTTTATATAGTCCATCATGTATTGGTCGTGCTGACTCTGGAACCAACTGAGACAATTCAGTGAAACTAGAAAGTGTAAGGTTTGGATCACAAGCTATTTCAGCCAGATAGCTGTCAACAAGTCTACCAACATTTAACCAGGTTCCTCGGGCCAAAACTAAGCCAGTGATTCCTCCTCACTTTTCTGAATGGCATTCAAATCCTGATTATTCATTTCATGGGACACGAAAAGGTTAACCAGACGCTTGACAAGTTCAAGGTCATAAGTTGTAGATTGGGGAGATCTTGCAGGGACCAAAAGGTCAATAGCAGAAGCCTCGTCCAACTTTAAGCTGATGCTCCCATTAGGTCTTCTCTTAATGCATCATCTGCTCCAACTAGAATAGCAACTTTTAGTAATTTAAGCAAGAAACCGCAGGAACAACCAGTACTTTTGTCAAAAGGCAATAAGCATATAATTGTTTCAACCAAAGATTTGTTCCTTCTGTTATGAACTTCAGATACCAAAGCATCAATTGAATCAGGAAGCCATCTGACAGCGTAAGTCTTTAATGCCTCTCCTATTATCTTACCCTGCATTCTTCCCTTCGACTTTACTGCAATCATAACTCGCTTGTAGAGGTCAATCTCAAGTTCACATAAATCTTCGATCCACCAATCCTTGGGCACAGACTCCAATTTTCCTGGAATTTTTAAACCATCATCAAAAATTTTTTCTGTGGCTGCTAACTTTCGGTTGTAGGTATAGCTCCAGGTTATATTTGAAGGATCCACTGAGGTTTTAGATGCAATAGAATCTATACATCTACCCACTATCTTTAGATCTTCAGACCATGGTAGAAGAGATTTTGTGGTCTGCAAACTATAATTGAGTCTTTCCAGCCACGGAAGACACTGGTGTTGAGGAACACCTCAATTTTGAAAATAAGGTTTCCACGATCCACATCCTCAGTCATCTCAAGGTATTCAGCTGCACAGCGAGCTGCCACAACATTGTAAGGGTTAAGAGTGACTGTCATTCCGTAGCAGAATTTAGCACATATTTCAAATGCTTTTGGTCCACCAGGAAAATTAATCAATTGAATTTCATCAACATTCTCCTCATTGCCTTTAGATACAAGTTTTTGCAGATGATTGCTCTTGGACAAGAGAGGGAACTGCAAGAAGCAAGAGGAAGCATCATAAATTAATATCACATGCACAAACTAGCCCAGTATTTACACTGCTGACCAGCAGGGTCAAGAGGTTGTACTTTCCACTAGACTCTTCATACTAGGAGGCAATTATTTGCATTATCAAGTATATTAACCTGAGAGAAACACAACCTTCCAAGAAAATATAATGATCAACTAACTTGACAAGTTTATTTTGTGGCATTTTGGATTTTGCAGCAAGTTGGAACTGTCATATTCTTCAATTCATCAAACTACTAAAGAGGATTAGAACACTTGTTTCCACAGAATGCAGCCCAGCAACGAAGTTTAATAATAAGTATAGACATCAATTGGAATCTGATTTGTCATATACTACAAAGCTTTTTTACTTTTATTTGTACAAACTTATACAAGGAACTAAGTAATAGAAAGGATTGATATTTTTTGCTAAATAAGGTCATTTGCATTCCCATGGTGAGGTCATCCAACAAAACCAGGTCATAGGCTTATGTATTCATACTTTGCCACAAGAAGAACGTTGCAGGAAACTATCTTTCTATTTTCGTTTTTCCATTTTCCCAGCAAGAAATAACTCCACCTTATTGGTTTCACATCATTGAAGTCATTTGTTTTTGCACCTTTAAAACTAAAAAACCAAAATAAATTCTTCATTGGAGTGACTCTGCAATGAAAAATTACCTTGTGAAGATAAAATTTAATTTCGCCTACTGTAACGATAACATCTGTTGCCAACTCAGATGAAACATACCTGCATGCAGAGAACAAAATAGTTCATTAACAACCTAGAATAGAGCTGCGACCACTGTAGAAACTCTCATTAGAGTTTGGCATCAGCAAATAGAGAACATGATCCACAAAGTTAGCTCCAGTTATTCCAAAAAGCTGCAATATTCAACCTTTAAGGTTTAAACTGGATAATTTTGCACATAAATATTACCAAATCCCTATTTTAAGTGACCCAAATGGTTCCAGCAAAGTGGGTATCAAATCAGAAAATTCGTATATAAGCTATCTATCCATTTTCGGAGGCAGTCAACTAATGAAATCACTCTGAAAATATAGCAGCATTAAAATCCCAAGCTTTGACATCACGAACTTTTATTGTCTTCGCATCCAAATTTTCTACAGCAGTTCTAACAGCACAAGTCTGAAATAGCTCCAGTGTCAGGGCAAATTAAAAGTGACACTATTCAATCAGCTAACACAACTAATCTTCTTTTCACATGATCATTGTACCATGTACACTAGTTTAGACCTTATTGGTGTTAAATTAAAAATTAAAAAAGTGAACCAAACGAAGAAGGACAACCCAAAAGATGCCTATGGCGCTAACTAAAGTAAGCAGGAATCATGACGATCATATTCTTTATACTTCTATTTCCAATTTATAATGTAACAAGTCCAACCTTGACATTAAAGAAATCTTAAATCTGGCCTCTCTCTTAATGTAATACTACCATACTATGTGGTAAGTACAGTTCCAAGTGTTTAAACATAACCAGCAAAAATTTGAAGCTCAAACAATAAAAGATTCAGCAAATTAGGTCCTATCCCATATGACTTTACCTCAATTGGACCACAAGCTAATCAAAATTAGACAGCTTAATAACTGGACCACCTTTCCAGTTCTCTCCAGCTAGCCAACCCCAAAACCCTTGAGGATTAGAATAATCAATAGATCAGAAAGGAAGACATTAAATAATACTACTCCCGTCATGTTGAGCCAATAATTTCCAAACCACAGGAAGCTCGATCAGTGAACTTGTAAACTAGACAATAAGCAAATCCTTTTCCTATTTGTCCTTGTCTGAAACTTAATACTTGGTAAAATACATCACACACTATCAACAAATTTCAGACCATGATCTGCATGTGCCATCTTATTAAATAAAAACGCAAACTTGCTCACACAAACAGGAAAAAAAGGACAACAAATGAATAGATACTATAGCAGTAGCACGATTAGAATGAAAGTTTCTATCACTACTACTAACAGAAAAAAAAAAGAAGCAAAAGACATATTTTATCATTAGGGCTCAGAAAATAGTGAATAAAAACATTTATTTTCAGAGTTTTAAAAAAAGAATATACAGGATGCAAGAAATTGGAGAGAGGAGCAATATTCAGGATAAAGAGGAGAAAGAATCCAGAAATCTGACATTTTTCTACCAAAAACCAGAGCACCAAGAAAATGAAAATTCCACTTACCTGATACCGTTCCCTTCAGCTTGAAATGCGTCAGGCTTAGAACCCAATTTCAATAAACTTCATTTTTCTCTGCTCAAAACACACTCAGAGAACTGCTTATACGTAAAACTCCTCACACAGAAAACCTCTCCAACTATACTGTTCTGCTTTTAAAGGAACAGTTAAAATCAAACACTCATTACCACAAACTGAAAGGAACAAGACTCTGCAAAAGAATTTTTTTCTGGGCTCTGAGAAAATTCACTGCTAAAACTGGACAAACCAAAAAACAAAAAGCACCAAACTTTGTTCTCTTTTTTTCACCCTTATACAATCACAAGAAAACAAGGACACAAGCTTTCAGAAGAAAAGCACAAAAAAACCAAAACAAAGGGAAAACAACCACCAAAGGAATGATCTTTATCTTCACTCTATGCTCTGTCTTTCAGACTTTCCCCCACACCACAGCTCAGCACCTCGATTCTTGAGCTCATGACCTCCAGCAGCTGAACAAGAGAGATTTCAGTTCTCAAGTCCCCTTGCATTTGCCTTTTTCTTCTTGACCACAGTATTAGTACAATCAAGAATACATGACATTGATGACATTTCCTAGTAGTATTATTGTCGTCTAATATTGAAAACTCACCCAACTACCCAAGAAAAATAAAGGGTCAGCTGGTCACTGGTCAGTGGCCTTAAATTCTAGCCGCCTTTGCCTTTACTCTTCTCTGATTCTCCAAGATCTCTTCTGGGCTGCTCCCAAATCTCAAAAATAATGTCAGCCCTTTTCTTTGTTTTCGCTACTGAGGACACTGATGTAGTTGTCGCTCTCCTAAGACACTGAAGTTTGCAGGACGTGAGAGAATGTGTGTGGGTTGTGGTGTTTTCAGTTGTAGGAAGTGCGTGAGTGTGTGTAATGGGCCTCTGTAATTGTGTAGGGGACTGTAGAGACTAGAGACTGACAGACCTTTCAGAGTTGGGGGGGGGGGGGCGCTTTTTTAAGTCTTTCTGAGTAAGCTTTTATGCCAACTTCAGCACGCCAGCTTTCAAGTGGACGATTTTGCCCCTGGTGATTTTGTGTATTTTCATAGCAATGTTGAAAAAATTAATAATGGTAGCATATTTGCAAATATTTAGGAAAATTTTTGTAAATATTATCCTACTCGCCCGCATCATAAATATATAATTTTCAACTATTTTTTATTTTATATGTATTATATTACAAAACATACTACGTTACGCTAGAAGAGGTTTCTAAAATTTTTGTTTATTTAGGGTTACGACATCAATACTACACTAGGTAACATTTTCAAGATTTATGTCCTTAACAATAAACATGTAAAAATTGGAACCTATTCATCCATTTGTTGACCATTTTTTCAATAATTTTTCAAAATTCTTTAGTTATGGTTGCGTATATAACTTCTTTGTTTGTAAGGTGCAGCAGTTTGTAGAGAGATTTTTAGGGATGAAAAAGAAAAAGGAATCTCGTTATTAGGGTGGGTTGGAAATTTGGAACTACCACAGGCTTGACGCCAGAGCTCTCGAGCATCAGATCAGGATTTCTTGGAGTATTTCAAAAGTAAAAGGCTTTCACAAATTTACTCCAGAGTTGGATTAAAAGGTGAAAATTTATCGGATTATTCGTTTATACATTAGTAGTATATATATATATATATTATCAATTTTAAATGAATGATAATTATGTAAAATTTTGAATTTAAAATTCGACTTTTGCATGCATATCAAGACTGCAAATAATCGAGTCGAGTCGAGTTTTGGTCTAATTGAGCTAATCTTCTATTCAATTTTACTCAATGTAAAATTTGATCTTGACGTCAAATTCGAGTCGAGTCAATCTCGAGCTCAAGCCTACTAGAGTTTAAATCCGTTTGGATTAGATGTTTTTGGGGTGTTTTTGAAAAACTTTGCTGTAGTAGAGTTTTTAGAGTATATTTTGGAATATTTTTAAAAAGTATTTTTGAGATATTTAAGAGTAAAAGAGTTTCTAGAATATATTTTGAGATAGTTTTTAAAATTTTAAAAAAATTTAAAACTAATTTTTAGATTACCTTTTAGAGTATTTTTTAAAATTTTTAATTGTATTTGAAAAACACTCAAAAAACAGAAGATCCAAACAGAGATAATCTTTATTTTTAAAAAATGTATAAAATAGTAATTTTTTATTAATAAATAATAAATATTAGAGATATATATGTAATTTAACTGTCAAAATAAAAAATTAAATGTGTATATACAAAAATATATACATATATATATAATCGAGTCGACTCGTGAACTAATGAGCTGAGTTTCTTTATGGCTCGAACTCGACTTAATTAACTCCAACTTGATGTGAATCGAACCCGAGTCAAGTTTTGATTGAATCAACCACAAGCACTCACAAGTAACTTAGTTTGTTTGCAACCTACATATCATAAGATTTAACGATAATTGTATATAAGATTTACACGGAGAGATTTATTAAACAACAAATGTGAAAATGCCTCCTCATGTTTGGGCATTAATAACTAATTGAAAGACTTACTACTCCTCAAAGAATTCAAGTTAGATTTCAACACACGCATAAGAAGGGGAGCATGTGCATAAATTTCCTAGTAAATTTTGGGCGTTGAATCTAAAACATTCGTATTATTATTGATTTTTTTATAGTTAACCACTCATTAGCACGCATAAGAAGGGGAACATGTGCATAAATTTCCTAGTAAAATTTTGGGCGTCGAATCTAAAACACTCATGTTATTGTTGATTTTTCTTAATAGTTAACCACTCATTAGATTACGTCCTTTGATTTTTGCAAACATTTTGGGGGTAAACTGGGAGAGACTCGATTAACTTGTTTCTTGTAAATATTTTTAAACACTCAATTCGCTACCAAAAGAGCAAATGGCATTTATTATAATTTGATGGGCTAATCACATTTTAATCCCCTTAAAAAATACCTAATTTCTCAGTTTACCCTTTAACCTTTAATTTTGTTCACTTAACCCCTTTAGGACAAAATTGCCCTTGTATTATTTTGACTTTTCATTTACCTTATTTTCCTTCTTTTATTTCTTTTTCTCTTTCTTCTTTATTTAATTCTTCATCTTTCCCACAAAAATCTTCAATTTAATGATTGAAATTAAAAAAGAGGAATTGCAGAGATCTATCTTCTCCTTAAATGATTAAAAAAATATTCAAATCACTTTCCTAAAATACAAGTTTTTTAGCCTTTCAATTCTTTTAATTTTGGATTTTCCTCTTTCCTTTCTAGTTTCCTCATTTTATTTTCAAAAAAAAAATATCATAAGATGAAATTGTTTTTCTTTCTTTTATTTTGTTTTTCTCTTTCTTCTCTCTTTCAATCCTTTCCAATAGAAATTCCATTTCAACGAAAATTTTTGTTTTGAGTTTGTAATTGCATATTTCTGGGCGAAAGTTGTTAAAAAGGCATCAAAAACTAATTTTGATTTTTTGTATGATGCCATGTGTCACAAAATTTCCATTGATGATTATTAATCAGGTCACAATTTCATCTTAAGATATTTTTCTTGGGAATAAATGAGAAAACTAGAAAAGAAAGAAGGAAACCCAAAATTAAAAGAATTGAAAAGGCTAAAGAATTGTAATTTTAGGAAAGTGATTTGAATATTTTTTTAATCATTTAAGGAGAAGATAGATCTCTGCAATTCCTCTTTTTTAATTTCAATCATTAAGGTGAAGATTTTTGTGGGAAGAGGAAGAATTAAATAAAGAAGAAAGAGAAAAAGAAATAAAAGAAAGGAAACCAAGGTAATGAAAAAGCCAAAATAATGCAAGGGCAATTTTGTTCTAAAGGGGGTTAAGTGAGCAAAATTAAAAGTTAGGGGTAAACTGAAAAATGGAGTATTCTTTAAGGGGATAAAATGTTGATTAACCCTAATTTGATAGTACTTCTTTTTTGCAAACTGGTTTGTTTGGATTGCATTATTTGCAGAAATTTTTTGTGGGTTTCAATGAGAAACGTTTCTTATCACATTTTCTACATATTTTTTTACCTCATATATATCATATTAAAAAAAATGTATTACAGTAATTTTCTACAAAAAACTCTTAAAAAATTACTATCCAAATAGGCTTTCAGGAAAATTAGTACTCTGAATGAATCATGAATTAAGTGGCTTAGAAAAAATTAACCACCACAGCTTACGTAACGAATTTGTGGATGGAGTAAACATTTTTTTTCCCCTTTAATAGATGGATGGAGTAATATGGTAAACTCAGCTAGTAGTAATATGTTGATTTTTTAACTAAAAATAAAGAAAAAAATGTTATTTGCACTCCATTTTTTGTTGATTACGCTCTCCTATTTATTTTATCATATTATCTAATAAATGAAACTATATGATAAAAATAGCAGCGGGAGTGTGTTTAACAAAACATTGGAGTGCGAAATAACATTTCTCAATATTTATTTTAAGATTAATCTTTCATACACTGACGTGTATACACCGTCAGTATTGGATGAATGGCAACAATGCAAATTTTGAATTTGAAATCCAATTTTCGCATATGTATCATAAATCCAATAGTGATAGTATATAACACTATCAGTATGTATAAGATTTACTCTTTATTTATCATATAATAGAATAAATAAAACTATATGATAAAAATATAGTAGGAGTGTGTTTAATAAAAAGTTGGAGTGCAAATAACATTTCTCAACATAAAATAAAAAGTAATGTGTTAATATAATGTAGTTGTTTGAAAAATATTTATAGGTCCATCTAAATAGGCATCTATTAAGATATATTTCAGGTGTTATATTTTTTTATATATAAGATTAATTAAAAAAAGTAAATAAATATAAGAGAGGGTAGATAAGATTAAATAGGGAAGGTATATGAATGCAATGGAGGTTAGGTAAATTTTAGGAGTGTTAACAAGTTCCTAGTGAACATTCATTTGAAAAAACCCACACTTTATATACGATGGAAGAAATTTTGAAAGTGACTATATATTAACTGATCACTAAGCTTGATTAAAACGACTCTTATTTTCATTTAAAGGGAAAGTAAATAAGAGAAGGGCAATAATTCCATAATGAAGAAAATGATGAAAGATATAAAATTCAATTGTAGTTAATGAGAGGTAATTAATACTCTCTCCGTCCCACTTTGATAGTCTTGTTTTCCTTTTTCGTCTGTCCCAAATTGTAGTCCACTTTCCAATTGAAGAATGTAGTTGTATTTTAATTTTTCTAAAATACCCTTATTCAATGTAAGTTGTTGTTACTATAGACCTACCCCATTTAACGAGAGTTGATTCTTTTTTTACCATCAATTCAAGTTCCCATAAAGTTATACTCTAATTAATGTGAGAGTATTTTAGGAAAATAGTTATTTAAATTGATTGTTTCAAACAAAATTAACTACTTTTTATTAAACTGTGTGAAAAAGAAAACAGACTATTAAAGTGGGATGGAGGGAGTATAATTAGTCAAAATTCAACCATTCAAAAAAATCCGTTGACTAGTTGACTAAGCCCGTGAAGTTTGATTAAGACTGTGACCTGGGTTGTTCAATTCGGGAATTCTGTAATTTTTATTTTTTTAAGGAAGTCCAGTCAATCAAAATCAGTCATAAATCAAAGAATTTATTCCACACATTTTTGAAACATTCCCTCAACCAAATTTAAAAACGCACAAATTAAACTTTTCCTATGGAACCCAATGATTTCATTAATATACTGTCGCATACATAAGAATGAAGTTGATATTAGTTTTACATAATATCTCAAAATCATTTTAAATCAACCACTAATTGTTATTTTGCAAATTTCTCATACATCGGCTATTAGTATTCCCGAATGAACCAATAATTGTTATTTTACTTTTTTCATTGAATTTCTAATGTACTGTTGAGGAAAATTTATACAACATTCGTATGCAAAAAAATTTGCATTGCCTAATCTAATAACTAGTATAGATAAATGGTACTAATCGTAATTGAAATTATTGCTTGTACCCCTTTAAAAACCATAAACGAAATGGAAAAAGACACACATAAAAAATAATTTCTCTAGAATAATTGGACTAGTACTAACTAAACAACTCATAGTTAGTTCCTAGCCTTATTGGATCGAATAGTTTACAAAGGTAAAACTAGTAAGTTGATGTTAATCAATAATAGGTGAAGGCGACTAATTATCCTTCTTCGACAGGCAATTCACAGGAGCACTTTTATTACTAGGGAAAAAAAAAAGAACAAAAAAAAAACTGAGTAGTTGATAACTACGGATTCGTGCTGGATGGATATTCTTGAATGCAAAAGATAATGTTGTACCTCATTGTAGTCGACAGAACGAACAGTGGTCCTCTTTAAGTAGTTGACTTGAACGAGTTCCAGAGCAACGTCATTGTGGTCAATTTCTTCGTTAATTTCCCAACCAACTTTGGTCCCTTCATTCAATCTTTGTTAGGAATAAATATCCAAAACATTCCAATATTCTGTAGTAGCTGCACAAGCAATTAGTTATGGGTTTTTCTTATGTTAAAAGCTATTTAGAGGCGTCACCATTCGAATATGACTTGTGGTTTTTTAAGTTACTGAAGCCTTTCTTGATTTTGAAGAGGGACTTCTTCAGCTTTGGTCACATTGTGGATGATATTAGTGGCAAGGTTTAAGCAATTACATAACCACAGTGGTGAATGGGGCTAAGGCAGAGGTCTTGCTGTCTCGTGGCCAAGTAAGGATTATTAGAACTCTTCCCGCTGTTAAATTCAAAAATTTAATCCTGAGCCTAGCAATTGGGGATGGAAAAGACGTGAAGAGTTGTGGAAGATGAAAAAGAAAAGGTCCTGCTAGATCACAAGATTCTAAAATTCATTTACGTGACTGGTATTGCTTCACTTTTTTTTGAGTATTGCTTCACTAATGGATGGGGAATTTTTTTGGGTGTTGGTGGGGTGGGGAAGACCCTTGAACTCCTAGTTTTCAAGAAAAAATAGAACAGTTTACCCTATGTGCAAGTATAATAGAGTTCTACCAATAGTCCTTAAGTGATCCCCCAGAGTTTTTGTAAAATTTCCTCAGCTCCCAAACTTTCCCCTTTTCCTTTTTAAATGCTAGTCTCTACGCTAACATATTTTTTTGATTTGGTGGATCTTGTATTATTTCTTTTGTTCACAAAGGGTAAATTTCTTATTTGACCACGTGTTGCGTTGTAGTATTGATGTGATTTTTATACTTTTCTTGAAAAAATGACTTCAATTGATTCAGTTTTTTTGTCCTTTACATTAATTCTTAATAACAAAACTTAGTGCTAACATTTTTTTAATTCTTCATTAATTTTATTGAGCATCAAAGGGGATTAGAATATTTTTACAATTTAGTATAGTAAATATGAAATTTTTTTGACAATTTATTATATTTTTCTAATTTGTTCCACGTTTATATTTCTTTGGAATGAAAAACAAAAAGGGTGAGAAATAGTCATTTAACTTTTGTGCAAATTTATAACTACCGTCACATTGTAATTCATAATGTCATTTTTCCTTTCGAGACTTGCATGCCAAACCAATATTTATCCCTAAACTTTTCGGCACGTATGATGATTGAATTAAAACAACTCAAGCAAAGCTCTTTATTGGGCTAAATTCATATTAACTTTTAAATCGATATTATTGGTTGAAATACCTTTGTTAAAAAGAGAAGTAGACAGATTAAATTTCTTTATGTTGTAAGATGGTTTCTCAGTTACTTGTTAATTTGCCATCCCCATGTTGCAAAATCCTAGTTTCGATATTACCAAAGGTTTAAGGATTTCTTTTTATTTTTTTTTTCAACCCCCAACTGCCAAGCTCTGAATCTGGCTTAAAAATTAATGAGGTTAGATTCTCATGATGACTGTTTTTACTTCTTTCCTTGCTCCATTTCAGGTGTAATGAATAGCTTGAAGAATAAATGTTAAGGAGAAGACTCCACGAAACATGACAACTTTCCATATTCGAATGAAAAGTAAAGGAAGTTAAGAGTGAAGTCAATTCCTGCAGAATTTCAACCTATCAATCCCTGAAATGGAAATCAAAATTAGACATACAAAGACGTGACAAAATAAAGCAAAACCCCACCAGATATTATTGGACATGGATATGTATAGTGCTAATGATTGCATTGGAGGAGATTAGTCATTCTCGTGTTCATGAAGATGCAAGCATGTTTTGAATTTCTTTTCTTTTGAATTGACAGCAAAATCGTATAATTCTTTTGGTTTTATGGACTTAATTTTTCCACTTACATAGTGCATTATTAGGGAAAGAGGAATTAGGTATAGAATTGACACCAATCAGAGTCAAACTTTTTAGATGTTGCTTAGAGGAAAAAACAAAGGAAGTAACTTACAGCAGAATTATTTCAAATAGTACTATTTTACTTACATTACAATTTCTAATTAACTTTTGATCTTTTAAATCACATTTTTGTCTCAGAAATATCATATCATAAAAAGTGTTACAGTAATTTTTCAAGTAACCTACTATCCAAACACAAAGTTAGACCTTTGAATTGTTGCTTAGAAACAAAACGTATGATTTAAGATAGTGGATTATTGGGACTTGTTTAACTTTCTTTCTTGAGTGCACTAGCAAGGTAGTATATTCCCATACGTTTCACTCAGTACTTCAATCTAAGACGGTACATTATGGGAGATGAGAAATTGGGCACAACATTTGAAACACTTAATCTTGTCATTCGACTTATGGTCTGCAATTCAATTAGGTTCTCCTTCAGTCCTTCTCCGTTAAGATAAGATATTATAAGTGTTATAATTTATTTAAAAAAGATAAAAAACTTAAATCAACTTTGTTTTCGGTTGTCTTAGAAATTGCAAACCAAAGATATAGCCTCAAACTTGACTTTTACCAACTTAATGTTGGAGATTTTCAAAAGAAATAAAAGGTTACAAGGTGAGTATTCTTACAAGTGTGAAGTACTACAATCGTTCTAGCACCCTCCCAATACAAGTAATTACTTTAATAGTAGAAGATTATCACTTGGATTGAGGGCTGATTTGTTGCAGAAAATTATCCTATCAATACTAGAAATTCTGTAAAAGTATACTAAACACTTCTTCTTTGAGGTCTTGAACACTATTGTCAAGTGTCAACAAAACATGCTTCATTTTATCTTAAAGAGTTCGCTTAGGTTATTGCACTAATATAGAGGAGGAAAATGAATCAATTCACAACTTGAAGACAATTTCTTGTTTTTCATCACAAGCTTGCATTCCGCTCATTTGCACCAATAATCTTAAGGCTAAATTTCTACATAACTTGTAATGGCAAGTTTATTGGAGGAGTTGGGTCTCAACACTGTGAAGATGGATCAAGTTGATGAAGAAATTAATTAAAGAGGAGGCCAGTGAAGTAGCATACAAATATGAAGACAGTTATTGTACAAATATGGGACAATGGTACGTACAAAACATCTCAAAGGTACGTCTAATTACTTCTAGATATGTGCCAAATTGTTACTTGTTCATGAACTGTAAGTGGTCATATTGGTGATAAATTACGGTTATATAATTGATGTAGAGTTCATATTATAAAATGATATTTTGAATGCTTAGAACGATATCATCTGAACTTTGCTTTTTCTTAGACATGAATATAACTTGTTTGGAAGATTTTTAAAATACCCGGGCAATCTGCTCACGAATGTGCTTTGAATCCGCTTCATAGATTCTTGCAACGAAGGAGTTTTCTCCTATTAACATCCGCCACTGGATCATATCCATAATACGGTCGTGGATTCTGGCCAGAAAGTTATGTAAATCTGTCAAAGTGGATCCGCTAGCGGATCCTTGTTAACGTTCAATTTGTTCAAGTTTTCTGTTTTGGCACCTTTTCATGTTTTAGGTGGTTAAGCACCATCCAAATGGTGCCTAAACTTCTGATAACTTTCTAAATGCTTGTGTTGGAGTAGAGATACCTCTTGAATGAGATAATTCATAGAAAGTTCATGGAATCATTTGACAAATGTTACAACATTTTGTAAATATCATATTTGATTTTTAATTTGATTCTTGGGTTCAAAGGTTAACCTTGTAAAAGCAAGCTTGCATTGAAGGAATGAAATAATACTTTGTTGAACCAAAAGTAAGAAAATGCTTAGTTTGGGATTCTTTTTGTAAAGTCTTCATAAAGAAAATTTTAGAGAATCTTTGAGTGCAAAATGGACTAGAAATTGTTTTTGCATAACATGAGAAATGTTGGATGAAAATTGCTAGCCATGTGTCTTTTTTTTTGTTTTGTTTTGTTGAAAGGCTATGAGTCTAAACACACATGTGACTTTCTAGACACATTTGATCTTTTATGCTTGGTGTGATGTGATCTTTGGAGATGCAAGAAATGCAATATTGCATTACACCAAGGTTTGCGTCTATATGATTTGTAATAGGGACAATATACTTTCAAAAGTATATAGCTAAGTTAATAATGACAATCTAGATAATTGTACACATGCTCGTGTATACCAAGAGGGATGGCATTGAAGCGCAAAAATTCTTAATAGCTAATGATGGAATTTCAATTCAACGCTAGATACAACGTCTGGTCTTGAATTCGATAAGTGAAAGTATATCATTCTAATTATTGGTGCACTATATTAAATTTAAATATCCAAGGTAGAATAGTGTATATTATTCTTGCCAGTATAAGATAAAGGTGAGTTGTTGGACTCTTAATGAATCTTGAAAGTACTACTAATGATGGAAGCACTAAGATGTCGCTTATATGAATGTAAGTTTGGCGAACTACAAAGTTTAAGGGTTTGACTTCGAAACATTCATGAAAAGATATGTATACAAGGCCTATAATTGTATCATTTTATAGAATTAGTGTTTGTATATAAAATCTATGTGTACTATGTTTATGTGTCTTGTCTAACGTACAAGTGGTTCAAAACTTGCCTACCATCTTGTATTGACTTGTTACAAAGAACCTTCACTAAATTACTGGTTTAATCAAATGATACCATTATTTATACAAAAGATTTTAGAAAAATCTGTGATCTTCAAGTACATTTTCAATCTTTTGAAAATGGTGGTGGATTATTGGAGATTTTCAAAAGAAATGAGACGTTACAAGGTGATTATTCATACAAGTGTGAAATGTTACAATCTTTCTAGTACCCTTGTAATAGAAGTAACTACTTTAATAATAGAAGGTTCTCATTAATTTGGATGGTTGTAACTAATGTGTGACATCTCCTAGTCTATAAAGAGATCAATTAGAGATTGATTGACTGCAAAAAATTGTCCCATCAATACTAGATATACTACAAAAGTACACCAAACACTTTTTCTTTGGCGTCTTGAACCCTAGTGCAAAGTATCATCAAGACATGCTTCATTTTACCTTAAAGAGAATTCGTCTACAGTATTACACAAATACAGAGGACGAATTTAGCCTAAAAGAATGTGTGAATCTAATTCACGACTTGAAACCCACTTCTTGTTTTCCGTCACAAGCTTACGTTCTTCTCATTTGCATCAACACTTAAAACCTTGCAAAAGCCAAAAAATCAAAGAAAAGAAAAGAAAAGGAGGAAGTAGAGATTGAGAAAAATGGAAAATCTATTTCTATTGTACTCCAATGCGCCGCACAAAATCAATAATCCCAATTAAATGAGAGGGAGGCAAATTGGCCCGAATCATCTGTGAATCTGAAAAAGTGTAGCTTTAAGGAGGCAATAATTGTTGAAAATAGGCGTGGGGATATACATCATAAATTAATGATGATAGACATAATGGACCCCTAGTTTTATGATCTGTTGAAAGAAGGGGTGTCCATGTAAATCAATCATATGCCTTTTCCTTTTCAATGTAGGGGACCAGATTGTTACCTTCATACCATCCACTTGGCTAGGACTAAACAATAAAAAAGAAAAAAAAAGTGCACAAGTATGTTGAAACTTTACAGTATATGTTTCTCCTAACCTAACTGAATATCCTCCTCCAGGTTTTATGCTAGATCTTAAAGGTACACATTCTTCTACCTACTACTGCCTCATGCATCAATGAGTTCGATATATATCCAGGCCCCTCCCCATGCACCCCCACCAGCAAGGTATGTTGTCCTGATTCCAGCCCTCTTTTCTTCCCTACTTGGAACAAGAAAGTTTTTCTGCACTTAAAGATCTGGTTATTAAACATAAGCAGTCAATTTGGGGACCTAGTGATCTCCTTAATTACCATTTGTGGTTGGATTTGAAAATAAAATATTGCAGCAAATGCATCACCTTTTTTTTTAATGGATACAAATTCTATTTCAAGCTCACGGAAAAGAATACTAAGAAGGACTAATTTCACTTTGCGTCCCTAAGTTTTTGACTGATTCTCACTTTACACCTTCAATTCATTTTTGGACCCGTTATACTGATTCATGTTTCCACTTTGCATTCCAAAACTTTAACGTTCATGCACAATGTACCCCTAATTTGGTTTTAATACATTTTTTTATATTTTTTAAAAATAAGAAATAGACATACACAGGGTTTTACTAAGTATTTGACCCACTTTACCAGTTTCAAATTCAAAAAATTAATTTTTTTTATGTTTCTATAATTACCAAAATATCAATTAAATTATAAAAACAATGATAAAAATATCTAAGTAAGGAATAGGGCATGGTATTAATATAGGTTTCATTTGAAGTAAAGGGCGATAAATATTTTAATTTATGATTTATTTCTCAATCGATAAACATGTTAAAATTATTTATGTAATAGTAACATAGTTCTACTAGCATAACCACTATGCGTAGCTTAGTTTATATGTTGATCAAATTCTTTAGTGGATAACAGAATTATTTACCAAATATATCCACATAAAATTAAAGATTCACAAAAACAATTTTTATAACTTTGACAATAATGAGGTATGCCAACACAGAGGTAAAGATTTATGTATGTGTATTTTAAATTAATTTTGAATAATTTGTAACATTGTATTAAACCAAAATTAGGGGGATCCACTTGTTAACATATTAGAGTTTATGGTGTAAAGAGGAAACAAGTAATATTGGGGATGTAAAGTGAAATTTGAGCTACCAACTAACAAGTGCAGAGAATGTATACACTAATACCATTAAGAATTGGACTAAAATAGGATGGATTTCAATAGATAAGGTACAATTTGTTGAAAACTAATATTGACGGCAAAAGTTAGTATGGGTGAAAACTTGTGCTAATTAGAACTAGTCTCAATAAAAAATGTCCAAGTTTCACTTGAGATTTGCAAATGCTCGGGCAACCAATCTGATACGTTCAATTTACTAAAAGTTGAGGCTAATCTTGCTAGTGTTCCCACAATTCGTCAAACAAATTCTGAGACCCAAATTGAAAAGCAACCAATGTGAAACACAATTTAAAGAGCCAATAAGGATTTTTCCATAGGAAAGAGATAAAACAATTTAAAAGGTAAGGGAGGGATGCGTTGAATAATATAGGAGGAGATATTATAAGTGAGAGATTACGAGTATGAAATCTTCCCCTTACGCTAATATATATATATATATATATATATATACATATATACACACATACATATACGGTCTAACCAATACTACTTAATAGCTAGAGATGTGCACTGCTGCCCACAAGTTATCTTTACTAGTGGATCAAGAATTGCAGCAAAAGTGCATATACGTGCGTGAAAGATAAAATTGATGGTTTCTCTTGAATTGTTAGTAACTAGAATTGGAAGATATGGACAATGCAATTTTTAATTTTTCCTAAAAAATGCCTTCGGACTAATTGAAAGAAAATTTAGTCATCACTGCTTTAATGGGAAGATATGGTTGTTTTCTCGAAAATATGAAATTCCCAAGTCATCTGACTTAATAATACAAGTTTTGAAGGTGTCGCACGAGTTTTGAGTTTCAACTTCAGTCTTATTTGTACTCCCCAAAAAAAAAAGGTGTTATTTGTAGAGTTTTAAAATATAACTTGTGGAAAGTAAGTGTAATTAACTGCATTTAATTTTAAAAAAGTGTAATTAACTACGTTACTAACACAAAGATATTCTTGATATTCCTTAATATGCACAAATCTAAGGCAATAAAGCCAGAAAACTGAACCATTGAAAATGGGGGATGGCAATTAATATTTAATTAAATACAAAATGATGAATATGTCTAACAAGGAAACGCCGTCTCACCTAAACTGATCATTTTAGTTTCTAAGAGCCTAGTCAGAGGCCCATTTAAGGGTTCACCCAAAATGGACCAAAACTAGGGACTTTAAGGGTTCACCAAAGTGGAACAAAACTAGAGACTTCCAACCAATCTCAACCTTGAGCAGTCTGTTCTGTTCTTGGGCTTTGGCGTGGTTTCACAGCCAACAAACATGGCCAAGACATAAGATTTTACCCCCTTTTGGTCCAATGAAGGGCCTCACGGCCCTTTACAAAGCAGCTAAGCGAGGGATAGCCTATCCCAGTATATCATTTGACAAAAAATTCCTTTTCTTATTTTAGTATTTGTGATTAATGTGTTATTTTAGTATTTTATTAGTTTAATTGTTTATTATTGTGTTATTGTGTTCCTTTTCCTATTGTTGCCAGTGTTGTTAGACCCGGACTGGACTTGATCGGTTCGATTGATCCGACTATGATCCTGCCTTCTTTTTGAACTGGTTTGTAGTATAAAATTGCTTTAGTAAAAAATCAGTCAAAACCATAAAAAATCGGCTAAAATGGTGACTCGATTCAATTGGGTGACCCCGTTCTCAAACTTTTTTTCTTTTTTTTCCCAAATATAATTTGAAATTGCCTAAATTGTAACACCATCATTTATTAATAGGAATAAGAAAACGTCACCTATTTAGTGTAAATATCAAAATCTCTCACTTTCTTAAATGATCTCTAAATCAAGATGTTTTCATCCCTATGATCTCATTAATTTAGCATCAGTGATTCCAACTTGCATTAATTTGTTTTAATATAGTTTTTAAAGTAGTTTTGAAAAATGGACATATTTTAACCATGGAATTTATATTTTATATATAATTATTAGTTGTATATTTGATTGGCAAGGTCTAAAATTTTTGAAACAATTTTCGTAATTGGTCAAATATAATCAAGAACTTAATTTCAATATTTTTGAAACTTATAAAAATATAAAATAATTATAACATCATGTTGACGTTAGCGGGTTTTTGAGAACGGTCCAACCGATCCGAACCAGTTGGACCCCTTACCCAATAGTTTAGCCGAATCACTATCCGGTCCGAGTTTACAACATTGATTGATGCAGAACGAGAAACCCTGAATTCATGAAATTATTGTTCTGTGTCAATAAAATTACCGGCGAATAATTTAGAGTTTTAAATTAGAAAGTTTCATAGTTTATTAGTATTTTTGTTAGTGATTTTAGTATTTGTGATTATTGTGTTAATAAGTATCATGGCAAAGAATGACAAAAGGATTTGGGCGCATGTTCCGGTGAAGGTCTGACACTAGATCCATACAATACCAGCTCGCACCGAATCTAGTCCGGATCGATGACAGCAAGGAGTTTAGTAGGCCTGTCAACGGGTCGAAATTCATTATTCCGGACCCAGACCCGGCACACCATACCGGACCCGGATCCGACCCGTTTACCTGACGGATCTTCTACTCTATGTTCCGGTTCCGGATTCGGATCCGACGGGTCTACCCGAAAAAATTTATCAAAACTTACAATTTTTAATAAAAATGAGAAAAAAAATATTTGTTAACTAATTTCTAACTAATACAAAAAAAAATCAAATAAGAAAAGAAATCAAATTGATTTTACTCAAATACATCACCCTAATCAAATTATATTGATAAATATATATTTTAAATTATTAATCCATTTATATCCGGATCTAGGTCTAATACGGGTCGGAATACTATATTCAGTATCCGACCCGTTTTTTTGTTTGACAAAACAGATCCGGATCCGGGTTCGGGTAACGGAATTAAATCCCTACCCGTACCCGCAATAATTTCTCGGATCCGGTCCGGGGTCCGGGTATTGACAGGCCTAGAGTTTAGTTTCTGACATCAATTCCGTCTTCAAATCCGGTCCTCTTCAAGAAGGGTTGGATCCCGTGGAGGCCAGAATACATATTTCACTTCATTTAGGGTTTTTTTTTGGCATTATTCTTTGCTTCCTTCTTTTATTTAAATTAATGTATGCATAGGACTATTGTATGCAGACTATTATCGTATTTTATAAAAGAATAGTAGTACCATCACAGACGTTCGTAACATTTAGAGTTACAAAAACACCTATTATAATAGGTCATACTACTACTTTTTAAATATTTCTATAAGAGCTTTCTAATATTATAATTTGTAAAAGAGTTCATTATTAGTTTTAACCTAAAACTAGCTATTGACGGCTATTCATCTTCCAATATATAAAACAAAATGGTGGCAGTCTTTTATATAACCTTCTTGGTTATTCATTCGGTCAAACAAACTCGTGATTGTCATTCAAGAAATTTAAACAACAACCTAGTGCAAAAAGTTATTCTTTTAACAAACAGGTTTGTAGAATTGTTGGACGAAGTGCATATATCTTTGGAAAAAAGGATTCATGGAATTGCTTGAGAAGATGCACAAACTAGAATTTTTTTTCAGAGTAATAATGTCTTCAGTACAAATTTTGGAGTTAATTCTCAATGTATTGAAATTCTAATGGGAAAAATTAGACCATCAATGAGACACGAAAAATTGAAAAATTTCAAAGTCTAATCCCATTTAGCGAATTGAAATTTTAAGCATTTCATTACTTTATTAAATCCAAAAAGAAAATTTAAGACCCATGAGGTCTTGAGAATTTTTTTTTTCAAACATCATTCTGTAATTGCCATTGTGCCACCCATCACTTAGTTTTTGGAAAATAATCTATTATCAGACAAAATATCATTGTGCCACCCAATCAGTTATCAGACGAAATGTCATTGAGAGGAAAATAATCATTGATAATGTTAAAAGATCTATTGGAAATAAAAACCTTTTAGAGATATTTTTAATGATAAATGATAATTTTTTTTTACAATCTTAAATTTAAAAAAATTACTGAAAAAGTAAATGTTTATTAATGAATTATCAAGCCATTTCACAATTACACTAATGAAAAGGGAAAAAGCCATTTTAGAATTTTAAAAATTACTAAAAATATGTCGAATGTTTAAGAAAACTCAAAGTTTAGAGTGTATTTATTCATATTCTAATGCCATTTCACAATTTCAAATTTTAAACGTTTCATTCCTTTCTCAGTCCAAAAAGTCCATTTAAGACCAAGAAATTTTGACACTTTTCTTCAAATGTCTTTCTTTGGTTGGTTTTCAAATTTTGACAATTTTCGTTGTGCCACTCTACATCTAGCTTTTGTCTATGAAAAATATCACTTTTAGTGCTTTTAAATATTTCGAGATTGCATTTACTTGTAATCTAGAATTTTTAGAATTTTGTTGCATAAACATTTATGACAAAATCACATAAAAGCTAATTTTCATTTTTTATTGTATAAGAAAAATAAGATTGAGAAATGAATACTTTTTATTACTATATCTATATAACTTATATTTTGATCTCAACGCTGTGATCTCCCAAATACAATTTAGTTCTTGCTTTTTCGGAGTTGTGATAAAGGAGAATTAGAGAGGACCCAGTGTTTAAGAATAAACAAATTAAGTGTAAGTGGTCTTTTGAGCAATTATGTTTTGCCACCGGAGATACAAGTTGCAAGTTGGCTTACTAATGCAATGTGTGGCCATAAGTTGTCCGTGACTTCCAAGAAGTTACGAACTGCGATGGTCATGTTTTCCCTTTCGTTAAAATGTAGTTCAGGTGCTAGATTTTTAGAAAGATAAAGTTAATTAGAAAAAATGTATAAACGTATAAATGTATAACTATTCGGTGGACTAAATGTATAACTATTCGGTGGACATCCTATCCACCGTCCACATGTCGCCCCGAGCGTCTTTAGTAATGTTATAAGACGCTCGGAAGGGGACCACCATGTCACGTGTACTCAACCCAATCTACCCAATACAACAGATATTTTGCAATGGATTGAGTGACGTCATTCTATTGGATTGGGTGACGTCATTTGGGTAGAGCTAGTAATTGTCTATCATCGTCTTCCTTTCGATTGAATCCACTGTTTCTCACCAGAAAACACAAAACCCATTACTTCTGAATCATCTTATTTTTATCAAAAATACGACCAATATTCTATGGAAATACCAAGATCTTCCATATTCCGAGTGAATTTATGTATCCGATTGAAGAATTGTTCTTCGAAAGTGGAACACCTTCGACATATTCTATGTAATGGAGTATCGATCACAATCGATATTTTATCCGATCTAATGAATGTTCTATCTGAAAATGACTCATAAGAGGACAATTGTATCAATTCTAGATCCTTCGGACTTTAAGGTCTGAGAAACTTCTATTTTGACAAATTAAAGAACATGTGTGCCACTGCGCTTGTCGGGGAAGATAAATGAATAGAATTAGGGTTATCAATGTGTGGACCACTTATACTGAGACCCAACATATTCATCATTTCTTGATCAGATGAGTCGATCAATTGTTAATTGGGTCTCGCACTAGGCCCAGGTCAATTTAATCGAAAATGTTATCAACTTCTTGATCCAATGGGCTATTTAAAATGTCACTGGGTCTCGTATCAGACCCAATAAATAAGTTCTGAATATATTATCAGATGTTTGATTCAATAAGTCAATTAGAGGACAATTGGGCCAATTAATTTCTAGTGGGTCTCGCACCAGGTCCAGACCAATTAAATCGAAAATGTTATCAACTTATTGATCCACTGGGCCATTTAAAATGTCATTGGGTCTCGCACCAGACCCAATAAAAAAATAACACTAGACCCAACCATAGTGATCATCAATGAAGAAAATATATCTCTCAGAAGCATATTCATCAATCTTCATTCTAATTGCTATTTAAATGCACTTCATCTCATCCCAATGATTCAGCTCCATTAAGTAGAATGCGGCATTCTTCTTCGTCGAATAACACATATTCGCCCCCAAATATCAAGATCAGGCATCACCTGTCCAAGAAGAAGAGGTGAACAACAAGAATTAAGTTCGCGTGTGGCTGCTGCATCCTGCACAGCAATGGATGCAATAAGGGACACCACGTTTTCAGCATCGATGCAGTAAAAAAGTTACTCCTGAGAGTTCTAGAAGGATGCCCTCTACTTCATCACATTCCAGGCCAGTTCGACCACTTGGTCGGTGTCAATCGGGCAAATTACAACCTCCGCAAGAGGTTCTATCTCGATAAGATATGGGCACGACTCCTGATCAGGACTCTCTGGTCCTTGAAAGACGTGGATGCCATTAGGATTAATAATAGGGTCAGAACTCTTATAACGAGCCAATTATGTAATTACGGCATCATAAGTCCGATTAATCTAAAATTAGCGTTTAAGTCCCTGCCACGTGTCTGGATTAATTACAGGGAAGTAGATTTTGAATTTGTACGCATCTTGTTTAAAGATGAAATTAATTGAAATTTTGTTATTTTCATACTGCGTATTTATTACACGTGGCACTGCTGTATTAAATCCCTACATACGTATGAATACTCCAATCTTACATCGTATCTTACATTACATTTCTACGTATAGCGCTGTGTATGTGGGGTCCACCACCTCGATCGATTGGGTTCACAAGTCCGAGGGTTCCATTCCTCCTCATCAGTCCACTTCTTCTACCGTAGGGGTTCAATTGCTCCCGGTGGAGTTGGGATCATCCCCAGCATCCCCTGACTCAGACAGGGTTCCCTTCAACTCCTCAACTGCCCTGAACAGCCGGTCCCATTCGCGGATGAATCGAAGGCTTCCTAGGCGAAACGCGAAGTACATGCCGAGGAGCAATATGTGCTCCATGCCGCAGTCCCTCACAACTCTGAAGAATTTTGTCATGTCTCTCATGTTTGTCATTTCTTCTACTTTTCAAAATGCACCGTATCGAGCAATCTCTTAGAACAGGGCATGTCGAGCAAGGAATGCTCCAAGTCTTCCATTACTCCGCTATTTATCGTCATGTCCATCTGCCACGTGTTGCACATCGCGACCACCAGACCGGGGACATATGTCGGCAATCTCGATGTGGGCGGGATTATTCAAAATTCAAAATTCGACATGAGCGGGATCATTCGAAATTGAAATTTCGAATTTCAATTTAAATTTAAATTTCAACAGTGCCCCCGTGGCACTGTTCACTACTCAATTCAATAGCCACTGTTCATGCTGGTGGGGGCCGTGCTCCTCCGAGCTACCAGTGATCTTCGGCCACGTGGCAAAAGAGTACGGCGGCCCAGATCACTTTCTCCTTCTTTATCAACGCAAAGAACATCTTCCTCACTTATCTCAGGTGTGTTCTTACCAAAAAACAAGTATTAGATGCAATTAGGAATATGCAATTCCCTATTTCTTCCATTTACATACAAGTTGCTCAAGAAACCCACCAAGATGGATCTCCTTATCTACATTGTCTGATTCAATTCACAAGTAAATTTCTCACTGAATTTGCAAGATTTTTCGATATCAAATCACCTAATTCAAATTCAATGTTCCATCCAAATGTTTAAGGCGCAAAGAATTCATTTGCAGTTAGGGATTACATATCAAAGTACGGAGATTTTGTCGAATGGGGCAACTTCCGACAGGATGGCTGGAGCAGATTCTCATCTGACAAAATGGGGGAGGTACATGTCATTGCGCTTGCCAAGGACGATAAGGGAATGGCTCTTGATGTCATCAAGAAGGGCCATTTCGATCATTCATCATTCACTACAACAAATTATCGAGTAATCTCGATAGAATATTTCAGAAGCCACCAGAACCATACATGGTTATCTTTTCTCAGGCCTAACGCGTTCCTACATTTTTGATAAATTGGGCCACTCAAAATGTAATTGGGTCTACTAACAGACCACACAGACCCATGTCTATAATAATAGAAGGCCTAAGTCGAACTGATAAAATATGTTGAGTTAGAAGTCTCAATCTTCAATCACACAATTACTATGCAGGCCATATTGATCTGGCCTATCACTGTGACGATGCGTGGTATACGTCATAGATGACGTAAACTCTCAATTTATCAAATACTGGAAAGAATTCCTAGGGACACAATGAGATTGGTCATCCAATTGCAAATATGCCAAACCAAGGAAAATAAAAGGGGGAATACCAACTATTGTGCTCTGTAATTTTGATCTCAATTCTTCGTATCACGACTACTTAAGTGCACCAGATCGTGGGGATCTTCTCAACTGAACTAAGCAGAATGCAGTATTCTATTTCCTCGAACAACTCCTCTTCGCACTCACAAATCAAGACCAGACACCACCTATTCAAAAAGAAGAAGAATTGAACAACAATAATTAAATTCGCGTGTGGCTGTCATTCCTCCAGTGTAATGGATTCAACAAGGGACATCACGTTCCAGGCCAATTCGACCACTTGGTTGGTGTCAATTTGGGCAAACTACAACCTCCGCAAGAGATTTCGTCTCGACAAGATGTAGACACGGCTTCTAATCAGGACACTCTAGTCATTGAAGGACGTGGATCCCATTAGAATTAATAATAGGGTCATGGCTCTTATAACAAGCCAATTATGTAATGATGACGTCATAAGTCCGATTAATCTAGAATTAGCGTGTAGGTCCCTGCCACGTGTCTGGATTAATTACAGGGAAACAGATTTCGAATTTGTACGCATCTTGTTTAAAGATGAAATGAATTGAAATATTTTTATTTTCATACTGCGTATTTATTACACGTGACACTGCTGCATTAAATCCCTACATACGTACGAATACTCCAATACTACGCTGTATCCTACATTACATTTCTACGTATAGCCCTGTGTATGTGGGGCCCACCATTTCGATTGATGAGATTCACAAGTTCGAGGGTTTCATTCCTCCTCATCAGTCCACTTCTTCTACCGTAGGGATTCAATTACTCCAGGTGAAGCTGGGATCATCCCAGCATCCCCTGACTCAGACAGGATTTTCTTCAACTCCTCAACTGCTCTGAACAGCCGGTCGAATTCGCGAATGAATCGAAAGCTCCCCAAATGAATCGTGAAATACATGTCGAGGAGCACTACGTGCTCCATGCTGCAGTCCCTCACAACTCTGAAGAATTCTGCCATGTCCCTCATGTTTGCCATTTCTTTTACTCTTCAAAACGCACCGTATCGAGCAATCTCCTGAAACAGGGCGTGTCGAGCAAGAAATGCTCCAAGTCTTCCATCACTCTGCTATTTATCGTTCTCTTATTTTGTCACTTGTCGTGCATCGCAATCATCAGATCGGGGACACGTGTTGGCAATCCCGACGTGAGCGGGATTATGCAAAATTTAAAATTCGACGTGGGCTGGATCATTCGAAATTGAAATTTCAAATTTGAATTTAAATTCAAATTCCAACAGTGCCCGGTGGCACTGTTCGCTACTTAACCCAATAGCCACTGTTCATGTTGGTGGGGCCGCGCTCCTTCGAGCGGTCAGTGGCCTTCGGCCACAGGATGTACTATTCATATATTTGAATTTCGAATCAATGTACGAAAATTACTGTAATATGCTTGGAGATGAAGAAATATACAGTCAAAGAGGAGAAAGAAACTGTTATTGATTGACATAAAGGCGAAATAGTGAATAAACGTGATATAAATTGCAATGTATACCAGACAGGTCGTCTCAATTCATCCGGTAGGAAGAAATGGCTGGTCGAGGTACTAAGAGATATGCTGGTCCCGGTACTCCTCTCAGACCTATCACTCGAAGGCGGAGGCTATTCAATAGCACTGGTGGTGTTTCAAGTGTGAGACCAAGTTTCGGAAGAAGAGCAAGGTTGTTCCTGCGAGGCAGAAAGCGACCTTTTGCGCAAAGCGGTATCATAGATGAGACATTGGATCTTGATGAACGCGTGACCTGCGAGGTTGTATGGTATGATGACATGAAACTCCCGAAACTAGGCCAGGACTGGGGTATATATATGGAAACAAATGCAGGGTATTATCCATTAACATTGACGGAAGCGTGCTGCTTGGCAGTGACACTGCCCTGATGGATGATGGACATGGGATCCACCGAAGTGGACCTATTGACGGCATATTGGGCCTATTTATTATTCTGAACTGTGAGCCTAGTGATCAGCGTAAGCCCAACTCCTAGGACATCTTCGGTGAGGTCATGGGAAATCACGGATCCAAAGTGGATTTTCACGTTCGCAATGATATGCTTAGCCGTTTTCGCGTACTGATGAGGGAGAAGATCATCGTGAAGGGATGTAATAATGGCAGCAGGATACTCATTGATCGATACATTACATTCTTCGAAAAGAATAAATTCGTCACTAAGTTTAAGGATTACGGAAACTTGATTGATAGTCGTTACAGTAATATAAAGGAGAATGCTCTGATGTTGTATATAGTGTGGGAGACCCTCTGCGGTTATCCCGTAGCTGTAAATATTAACAGCCATATGATGTACAACCATTAATAAAATATAAAATGTTATTTAATTGAACGTTGTCATTTAATATGCAATGAGATTGTTCAATTGATCAATAATACAAAAATATCTAAAATAATTGCATAATTAATTTATTACATGATAAGAAATCCCATATTAAAATAGTAAGCGTAGCAGAATATAAAAAAAATAATTGGGCCATTATGACTACTTAGATGGGAGGTTTGGCCCCGAACTTGAAACTAGGCTGAGGTTGGGCTTTGGTGGTCGACATAACTGTTGATATTGACTGGACCATGTTCAGCAGAAATATTGTAGCCCATTTGGGATGCCGATGGGTTTGGGTCAGATCCACGATCTGACTGATCATCATGATGGCCCAATCCAATATAAGATATTGAATTCCGGATTTGGCCCAAGGACATCCCCCGTCCAATTAAGAGTTAATTTGTGGTTGATCTGACTAATGCGGATGTGGATCGATAAATAGCAGGCTGCTTGGGAGCATAGTTGCAGTGCCACATGTCAACGTCTTTCTCAATGAACTGATCGGAGAGTATCTGCACTCTCGGTGATCAAAACTGGACCTTGTCTGGTACTTTAGCGGTGGCCAACTTTATGTGTGCCTTTATCTTGTAGAAATTGATTCCACTCTTGATGTTGGAATCTTCGATGCTTCTACTTGGCTACTTACGGGCACTTCGTTTGTCATCGTTCAATGACGAATACGAAGTGCCGTAATAATGGAGGATGATCGGACAGGTGACCGGAAAGACGTATTCGGCCTGTAACTGACCTTTCCCTTCGACTCTTGTGTCGAAAATGAGCACTCGCACCTTGCTGGTGCTGTTAATTGAAATTTGGGGAATATATCGGATTTCGTAGTGGTTAATTAGCATGGAGAGCCTGCGTACCCTTTGGACAATTGTCGATGAGAACGCCAGGAACGAGATGCTTATAGTCTGAGCATCTGATGATACGCGTGTTTCTGTGACGTTTGATTTGTAGTAACCGGCTATGGACTGATCTGCTGGTATCTCCATTGAAATGCTCGCTGTAGACACCAAATTTTTGTCAATTTTCTCTTGAATTTTATTTATTTAATGAGTTATTTATTTCTTTCTGTTTAATGTGCATTTTCTCATTTTTGCAGGTCTGTTTTAGGAAAAGAAAAAAACAAAACATAAAATAAAAAAAAACAAACAAACAAACAAAACTCAAGAAATCAAGAAATCATCCTAATTATTTTGTTTCACCAAATGCACTATTGATCCATTTTTACACTCCATGTCTCCATGCACCTTTCTTTTCATTTTTGATCAAAAACCATCATTGGACAAAAAACCAAGAGACCACCTAATTGTTTGTCTCGACTTTTTCTTTTTCCCTCAAGAAGGGAAGACAAGACAACGCAAAGAAAAAAGAAGAAAAACACTCTTCCTCCCTCCCATATAGATCTCTTGGCCTTTTCTTTTTGTGATCTCAACAGACAAAACACAGCCAAAAGAAAAAAAAAACTACCACTGCTCCCTCTTGGCTCTCCTTTTCCCTCAAGAAGAAAAAAAAAGACAACAAGAAGCACTCTCACTCTCACCCTCGGTTCTCCTCTTTCCCAATATTTTTCCAACACACTTGCACACAACAAAAGGGAGGTAGCCATCGGTTAGGCTATTGGGGCTTGGCAATTTCATCAAAAACTTTGGCCAAGGGACCAAACTCTTCATTGAGGTATTTCTCTTCCTTTTTCCAGCTTTTCTTTTTTTTTTTTAGTTAACTAGATTGAATGTATGTGTGGTTGTTTTTTTTTTTTTTGCTTTATTTTGCTGGTTTTGTTAGTGTTATATTGGTAAAAATTTGGGAATGTCATAAACTAGATTAGGAAAAGAAGAATGGTTTTTGTATATGCATGTTAACTGTTTGAAAAAATGCCAAAATGGAAAAAACGAATTTTAGGGGATGTTTTGTTTTATTTTAGCTCTTTTATGTTGTTTTCTTATCAAATTAAAATCATAGTTGTATTGTAAAAGTTGCAAGGAGTGTCATAGTATAATTTTTATGATTTTTGGTGAAGGATATGGTGTTTTGAAAAAATAAAAACTGGGCTGTCTTTTGTCATTTTGACCACTTTCGTGTCATTTTTTGCAAAAACTAATTTAAAAACGGATTCTATGCGAAAATCGAGTGAGGGAGTCAATTTTTGTAATTTTTCACGACCTGAGAGGTCGTCGGAGACCGACGGTGGCAGCCACCATGGCCACCAGCTGCAAGAAGCTTCAGCTGACCGGAGTGGAAGAAGAAGAAAAAAGAAGAAGAAGAAGAGAAAGAAAAGAAAAGAAAGAAAAGAGAATTGGGCTGATATTTTTTTGTGGGCCTGTGTTTATTTTTGATTGGGTTTTGAGAATGAGTTTTGGTTTATTTGTTTTGGGTTTCTATTGGGCTAGAAGGTCAAAGCCCATGCATTTTTTTGGTCGGGTTTGAGTGATAAAAGGATAGGCTGGACCGCTTATTTCTTTTGGGTTTCAGCTGGGCTTAGATAGTATCCGACCCAAGCAAAAAATAAAAGAAAGGCCCAATGGCATTTTTTCTTGCCTAAATCAAAAACTAAAATTTTCATTTTAGCCATTGATCTTTGGAATAGTTTTACAGTGGCCCAGAACATTTTAAATTTCATTCACTTAGGTTCTTAAATTAATTGCACTTTGGTCCCTGAACTTTATCTTTCATATAATTTTGGCCCCTAAACTTTGAAAAAAATTATATTTTTAACCTCAAAAGTTTTTCAATTTTTGCAATTTAGTTCCTAGTGAATTTTGACTCTTTATATTATGACTATTTCTTTTCTTTAATAGCTAATTATGTTACTTTTGAATATATTTAACTTGTAACTTTTAGATGCTCTTAAGTTTCTTTATATTTGACATATTAATGTGAATTTAGTATTTTTATCATTATTAATATTTTCAATTAAATTGGTGCCATGATTCTTTTGTTTATTTTGAGTATAAATAGGGCAATTTAACTTCCATTTAGTCACCACTTCAGAAGAGAGGTACCCCTATTATTATTTAAATGTCAATTACGTACTCTTATGTGCTCCTACGTGCTCTCATGTGTCTATATATTTTTATATGTTTTGTTATTTATTTGATTAAAATGTTTATTCTAATTTTCTTATGTTTGTTTAGTTAATTTTTTAATTATTTGAGAGGTGTTTAAATACCTCAAGATGTAATAGATAGGTAATTTTTTTTACAAAAATTGTAATTAGATAGATCAATGTAATAGATAGGATAGGTAGGTTTATTTTATCATACTTTCCCTATTTTTAGATTGTAGTTAGATTTCCCACTGTAATAGATAGGTTTTTTGCGTGTTTATGTAGTTTATGTGTTATATGCTTTATCCGCTTTTCTTAGAATTTTTGCATCTAAATATTATGTTTATGTGTTACGTGCTACATGCTCTTATGTGTTTATTTGTTTTAATTTATGGCTTATTTGTTTTACTATGTATTGTTAATGCATGGCATCACCACACTAGTCCAACACTAGTTGTGGCTTCTCATTCCGTATGTTTCTAGTCCAACGCTAGTAAAGTTCTTTAGAAATGGGTTAATCTAACGCTAGACCCTTTGATCGTTCATGCGTTAGATTCATCTTTTGCGTGACATTCATTGCATTTTCATGCATTTTTTTAGGATTTTTTTCTCATTTGCATGATATTTTCTATTATATTATTCTCTATCCCCTACCCTCTATATGTGTTAATCATATTATTTAAAATTGCATCTCATTTAAGAAATTGTAAAATAAGTTAGTTCATTTGCTTGTTCATATTAGGAAAATTATTTTTTGAACATGGATATGGGTGATTATAATTCTTTAATTTAAATACCCCATCGATTCCTATTCAAGAAAATTATGTCACGAGTTTTTGCCTCTCGTACCCATTATGTTACATTTATTTTTCTTTAATCACTTATACCAATGTATATAATATAATTTTCTTTTCTTTTCTTTTAATTTCATCATTCGCATACTCGTGACCCCTTCATGAAATTATTTTGGCCTTCACAATTAATGCGATTGGTATCAATTAAACCCTTGAATAGATATTTTTATCCCTTTCGATATTTTATAAATTTAGATTTGCATCCATATAGGAAACATCCAAACGCGATAAATTTAAGGGTTAGATTAAGAAAATTTTTTGACTAAATCTCGCAACTAACTTAGACTAGGTTGAAAGGGTGCTTTAGATTTGAGTTAATCGAACATTTGCTTTCTCTTTCTTCAATTGTGATTTCGGAACTCATTTTATCTTATTTTTCAAAAATCTGGAGTTGTCAAAAAGGGTTTTATTTTATTTTATTTTTGTCAAACTTTTGGGTGACTTGATACATCAAAACTTAATACCAAGTGGCGACTCCTATTTTTCTTTAAAAACCCTTTTTGACTAAATTTTTTGGGCCCAAACTGTCGCATTTTTAAAGTCCCATTTTAGGTCCTTTTTCACTTATTTTAAATAAAAATCACATCTTTTGTAAACACCTTATTTTCATCGCGAAAAATGGGACACGACAACTTGGCGACTGTACTGGGGACGTTAGAAAGTCCAAACACTTGGTTTAGTTGTCTTTTCTCTTTCTAACCCTTTCAGTTATCATATTTGGATGTTTTATGTTGCATTTTTCTTTTTTAGGATGTTTTGCATTTCACACTCGTATTCGTTTCTCGTTTTTCGTGTATGTGATGAATGATTTGTCTATTTACTTTTGATTATTTGCTTATTCGTATCGCGTTTTGCATTTGGAGATGGGGAGCGATATACCCCAGAGTCTTCATGCATATTTAAATGGTATTATTTCCCTCCCTCAAAGGAGCACTTCATATGTGCATATGTTATGCCTTTTAACTCTTTATATTATTTTTTTTAGTGGTTGTCACACCACTCCTCCCTGTTAGGATTAGAATCGATCCACTTGAACATGTGGCAGTGGGCACAACGTGCACGTAACAATGTCTGAGGGATCACTCGAGCCACCGACTAAGGGTTTTGGGAATGATGACCCTTCTCCCTTTTGTCTGAAGTTTGGAGACCTGAAAACTTATCAAGTCTAGATGCATTAGTGAGCCAAATCTCATGAATTCATTTAGAAATCACCTAGGATAGAACCTTTATCTACCCTATTAAGAGCACTAGACACGAGGGGAGAGATTCTGCCTCTCTTTCTCTTTTTTTTATCTTATATTTTTGAATTATTTTGTTGCTCCAATATGTTAATGTGTTGTTTATTAAACTAACCATTGTTTTAATTTCTTATATTGTATTCATAAGCCCTAGAAACAAGAGTCCTAGCATGGTACTCACTTAGGGCAGACCACCTTTTGTAAATAACACGTTTAAATTTCAGTTTATCGCATTAATACTATGTATATGTATGCATATCATTTTAGACCTATCCCGGCATCTAAATGGGGCACCCTTAGATCATGTTTCAATTATTGTATTGCATACTTATTCGCTTTAATAAATTGTCATCATGCATTGACCGTAAAGGGAATGCCACTTAGGGAATCTTGTATTAGGAGTAGCTATCATTTTGTCTCGAATATATAATCTAATGAGACTTGCACGTTTATATTTTTGTACCATCCAAAGGGGAAGTGCACAAGGTAAGGTAAGATTCAATTTCTTTCATGATGACGGCATTGAAGATGCTGGAACAACTTTTTGCACATTAGAATATGAGTTTCTAATACTCACTTTTTGGCCATTTTGTCAAAGTTGGTAAAATCTCTTGCATAAGGACACTAAGTTGAAGAAATTCACAAATGATTTCCTTGTTGTTAGAAAAAATAAATATATTGTGGCCAAAATTTGATTTTAGAAGACTCATAGATTAATACATTGCAACGAAATTTGTGAAATTTGAAACTACAAATGGACGAACAATCCAGTCGATTTTTGAATAAACCGTCAATTCCATCCAATCCATTTTATAAATTTATTCACTTTTAGGACAATCTAGTCAATTTTTGAACAAATCGTCAAGTCCATTCAATCCATTTTACTAGTTTATTCAGTTTTAAGATAATTCAGTCAGTTTTCAAATAAACCATCAATTTCATTCAATTTATTTGACCAATTTATTCACTTTTAAGAGAATCTAGTCAATTTTTTAATAAATCATCAACTCCATTTGATTTATTTGATCAATTTATTCATCTTTAGACTAATCCGGTCAATTTTTTTATAAACCATCAATTCCGTCCGATCTATTTGACTATTTTATTCTTTTTTAGGGGTTTCGATCCATGTTTCACTAAAGAAACTAGTCGAGACATTGCAATTTTTTTAAGAGTAGGTTCTTTTATACTAAATTGACTTTTGACATCTCTTCTTGTGCCAATCAAAGCAATCAATCCATTCGGACTTTGTTTCTCATTCTGTTAGTTCAAATGTTTCCTGTTGTTTCAATTAGCCGAGTTTTTAAATTGCTTTCCAGTTGAATGCCAGTAAATCGATCGGATCTAATCAGGTATTGTGTAGTGTCTGTCCCAGAGGATTGCATTTTTCATATTAGGCTAACCCTTTGCATAAAAGGGCTCCCTCATAGGACATGCATATCGAATTTGCAGTTTTGCTTATTAACGCTGGGTCTTTTTCTTTTTCTTTTTTTCCCCTTCCCCTACATTTCATAAATCATATTTCAAGAAGGCAAAATGTGTTTTGTATATCTAACAACAATTTTGATTTGATAAATTTTGAAAATTAGAAGTATTACTTGATTCTTGGGTAGATTTTGCAATGCAAAACATGGAGCTTCTGTTTGGAAGCGCCAGTTTAGATCGTCTAAGAGATTGTGTTTGTCAAAAACAAAAACAAAAATAAAAAATCTTTATTTGTGGTTTCTGCCACATTTTGGCTTAAAAAAAAAAGAGAGAAAGAGCGTGTGTATGTGCGAAAGGGAGTTTCTTAGAAATTTTTCTTTTCTCATTTGTATAGCCGAGCAAAAATTTTGTTTTAAACATTTGTAATAATAAAAGTTTTCATTTAGACTATTCTTATTTACAATTTTGTATATATTTATTTGTATTCGATTCTTTTTTAACTCATATAGAGACTTCATGGTGGATCTTAAGAAATAAGACTAAATTTAGATTCCCAATTTTGTCATCTCTTGCATGAAATTCATATGTTTAGCTTTCTAAAATCTTCGCATGCGTGAGATTTGTGACCCAGACAATTCAAGGAGAGTGCCCAGAAATTGAAATCAAAAGGGATCACTTGAACTTGTTAGTTTGTCTCAAAGACTAAGTATGATGGCTTTTCTATTTCATTTTTGCCATTCACATTTTTGCCCAACTCTATCAAGTCTCAAAAGTTAGTCGCCCTGATTGACATACTTCAGAGTAAGGCATTTTTACTTTGGAAAGGTTCATTGTGTCTTATCAAATTCAATCCACATCTAGTTGAAAACAAAAAGGTTCATTACTCTTATTTGTTTTGAGAATTTGGGATGATACTTTAGGATTTCGTTTCTCTATCCATACAGTTTTTATCATTTGGTCTCCTTTTTGAGCTATCACAAGCACAATTTTGTTTCAAATAAGAGCCTTGGTGATCACAACCCTACATTAATGAAATTTTCAAATGTCAAAAGGGAATAGATTCTCCCAATTAGTTATCCTTTACTTTGGTTGTCATGTGAAGTAAGAATGATGTTTGGCCATCTTTTCTACTATCCAAACACTGTTTATCCTTTGCATCCCCATTTAAGCTTAAATTGGTGGTTCGTTTCAAAAGCACTTATGATCGCACCCTGCATCGGGGAAGGAGATTTGAAAACTTTCAATAATAGCAAATATGCTAATTTTTTTTAGAAGAGACATGAAATATTTAACAAAAAAAAAGCAAAAAACAAAAGAAAAAAAGAGGGCATCTATCTTTTAAATGTTAGGGGTTTTTTATTCTATCGTTGATATTTGGATTTTAGTATTGGCAAAAAAAAAGAAAAGAAAAAAAGAAGAAAGGAAAAAGAGAAAATAGAGAAAAAGAAAAAATATGCAAAGAAAAAAGGAAACATAGAAAAAGAAAGAAAAATGAAAAAAAAAGAAGAGAAGAAAATTCAATGCTGAAATCTCCTCAGTGATGGTGATAAAAGTCAAAAATCTTTTAAATCATAGCTCAAAACTGGGGCAATTTTGGAAGGAATGCGATCTTAAATGCAACATCCTTAAAAGTTATGTTTCTTTTAACTTTCGTTTTCAAACCACATTGCTAACTTATAAAGTCCATTGCTAACTTAGTTTTCATGACAACTTGAAGTAAGGATCAAGCCTAAAGGGATCTACCAATCACTTGGAATCACAAAGTTATATCCCTATTTTAATGTATTTAACTATCTCTTCTACCCATATATTACACGCCTGTAGAGTGTATATGTTGACTGAGTTTTCATAAGAAATAGGGGTGAGAAACTATTTACTTTTATTAAGTTGTGGTATTGAATGGATTAGATCCAATTGAAGCACAGAGTTTAAGAGATTTTCTAATATATAGTTTTTAGTTTTGTTTCTTTTAGCCACCCGAAAACCAGAAATAATACCCATTTGATTTGATCTTGAGAGGTGAGTTAATGAGAAAGAGTGGTCCTTTCGCCTCAATTGTTAATCTTAAGTAAGGACAAGATCTATTGCAATTTGATCCTGTTTTGAGAAGTTCATCATGGAGTCTTCTATAGGAGCTTAAGCATGACATTCTTTGGCTTTCTTTTCATTTGAAGAATGCAATTTCTTTTGTATTGCATGTCCTTAAGGATACACCAATGCACATCACAAAATAGCCTTTGATCGTTTTCTAAATTTTGGGGAGTATAGTTTTTTTCTTTATCAAATAAATGATAAGTTATCTAAACAAAATTTAATTGCGGCAAAATTTTATAATACATCTGTAGAGTATGCCCAAGGGTCAAGTGGACTTCAAATCCATTGTTCAAATTTTGTCTTTAATAAGTCAACACTTTGCATTAACAGTAATTATTCGTCAAAAAAAAATCAATTGCGTATTGTACTTTGAAAAATTCCCCTTATGCAGGCGTTTATGGTTGAGATCGAGGAAAAAACGCAACTCAAAACTTGCAAATTTGGAGGTCAATCATGAATTAAAAAAAAGGGCAATAATGCTACATTGCAAAGTGGAGGATCGCCTATTTATTCAAATGGAGTACATACTTTAGCAGCCAACTTGAGAAAAAAAAGAGAAAAGAAAAAAAGAGAATAAAAAAGAGTTTTTCCTTCAATTTAGTAAATTTTTGCTATTGAACTTTGGGAGCATTTCATTTGGAGATTATATTTCTAAATTGGAGCAACACTTTATCCTCTTATGTTTCGAATGGAAGTGGTAATACTTGCCAATATTGAGATCCTGTCTTTGCGCATTTTGACGAAGGCTCAGATAGAAGAAATCAAATGGATCAAGGAACACAATGAGCTGCTGTCTCCAATGAATGAAAAAGAGGTTGAATGTTATCTGTCATGGACAATGCTATCAACAAAGAATGGTTCATTGTTTATGACAAGAAAGACAAATCTCGCCTATTTGAAGTAAGGGATAAGGTTTTCAAGTGAATTCTTCCAATTCAAAAGGAAGTTAAAGGAAAATTTGCTCCAATTTGGCAAGGACCATTTATTGTTCAAAGAGTGCTATCTGGAGGCGCTTATTCTCATGGAAATGGACGAACAAGTTTTTCCTCAACCAATCAATACAGGCATGTGTAAAAAGTTTTTCATTTGATTATAAAACTTTTTTTAAAAATTACTGCAAGAGAGTGTTTAAGGCAGACTTTCTTTTCTTTTTCCATTTCGATATTTTATCCTTAGTTTTTCCCTTTTCACTTTTCAGAATATCTTATCCATTTTCACTTGGCAACCCCTTAAGATCACTAACCTTATACTGGGGCAATTTTTTTCTTTGAGAAAAGAAAGAAAAAAAAGAGGAAAAAAAGAGAATAGAAAAAAGAGAATAAAAAAAGCAAAAAAAGAAAAGAGAAGTTCAATTAGAATTAAATTGGGGAAAAATTTTCATTTCTTATTAGCCCTACATTGGGACAAAATTTCGAAAGCATGCGATCTCAAAAGTATTCCAAACTCATCATATGATCTGCTTTCAAGTCCTAACCTTTTTGATGTATCCGACCTGACCCCAATTGCAAGAGCTGAAATAGTGTCGACCTTCCTCTTTTGCAGTATTTAAAAATTTTTTTTAATCAATTGGCAAATGATGTAAATACAACTTTTCTGAAACATGCCAGAGCGGATTGTCTCACTGATGCCACTAATTGTCAAAATATGCTGGATTGATACAGTTGGATTTAAAATTATCTTGTTTATGTTTCAAGGTGAAAATCTAAATGGGCACCTTAAAAAACGAGAGAGAGAAAAAGAAAAAAAAGAAAAAAAGAGGAAAAAGAAAAAAAGGAGAAAAAAAGAAAAAGAGAGAGAAAAAGAAAAGGAGAAAAAAAATAAAAAAAAGAAGGAAAAGAAAAAGAAAAAGGGGGGATGACCTTAGTGAAAATCCGAAATGTTAAGGTCATCAAGATGAGATTTTGGAGCACAAGAGAATCATGAACAAAAAACAGGATCTCGAAACTTGAAATGCCATTCATTCAAATCTGGTTGTCAGAAAAAGTTGATTTGTAATACAAAGTGAAGTATGGCTGACTAATGCTAGAAAATTAAGAAAATTCAAGATAAGTTGTAGCACAACTCTTGGGGAGCAGTTTTGATATCGAAAGATCATGCTTGCATGGTTCTCAAGATCAAAGGAATCACATGGTGGCGGCATTATGTGATCACTCTTTCTACCTTTTCGAAAGCATGAAAAATGTGGCATTTGTTAAACATAATTTACACTGGGGCAAATATCAAAAGGAGTGAGTTTCAATTTTGGTAATGCATTCCAAATCGGCTTTGTGAAAAAAAAAAGAGTCTTTTAAAATCAAGAGAATAGTGACATATGTATGTATCTCTCAAATCCCTTGAAGGGAGAGTTGTCATTGGTATTCTTCAAGTTTTAAAGTTCGTCACTTTTGACTTTAAAAAAAAAATGTTTCTTTCATTTCTTCTAAAGTTTGAAAAAAAAAAGAGATTGTAAATCCACCAACTTGAGCAACATGCATTTTAATCTTTCAGTTTGATAGTATTGGACTTGCGTTTTCATTTCTTTCAGTATTTAATTGACCTCGGATTCTATCCCACCAATCTATTATTTAATTGGGTTCGAGTCTTATCCCACTAGTCTTTTATTTAATTGACTTCGAGTTCTATCCCACTAATCTGCATTTAATTTGGTTCGGATTTAATCTCACCGATTATCTAGGTTTCGAACATATTTTCATTCTCTTACTAAGCGTCTGGGTATGGATTCGGTCCTATTGAACAGTACAGATTATTGACAAATTAAATTTAATTTTCTATTGGTGAGTCTCAGCGTCCACCACGCACCTTTTTGCCCTCTTTCTTGACAGATCAAAAAATCAAATTTAATTTTCTGTTGGTGAGTTTTAGCATCCACCACGCACCTTCTACTTCTTTTCTTGATAATCACGTTTAATTTCTTGTTGGTGAGTTTCAGCGTCCACCGCACACGCTTCTACCCCCTTTCTTGATAGATCAAAAGATCAAATTTAATTTTCTGTTGGCTCAAATTTAATTTTCTGTTGGTGAGTTTCAGTATCTACCGTGCACCCTTCTACCTCCCTTCTTGACAATCAAATTTAATTTTCTGTTGGTGTGTCTCAACGTCCACCATGCAACCTTGTACTCCCCTTCTTGACAATCACGTTTAATTTCTTGTTAGTGAGTCTCAGCGTCCACTGCGCCACTCTTCTACCCCCTTTCTTGACAGATCAAAAGATCAAATTTAATTTTTTGTCGGTGAGTCTCAGCATCCACCGCGCACCTTTGTACCTCCCTTCTTGACAATCACGTTTAATTTCTTATTGGTGAGTTTCAACGTCTACCGCGCACCCTTCTACCTCCTCTCTTGACAGATCAAAACATCAAATTTAATTTTCTGTTGGTGAGTCTCAGCGTTCGCCGCGTATCCTTCTACCCCCTTCTTGACAATCAAATTTAATTTTCTATTGGCGAGTTTCAGCGTCCGTCGCGCATCCTTCTATTCCCCTTCTTGACAGATCAAAAGATCAAATTTAATTTCCTGTTGGTGAGTTTCAGCTTCCGCCGCACGTTCTTCTACCCCTTTCTTGACAATCAAATTTAATTTTCTGTTGGCAAATCTCAGCGTCCATCGCGCACATTGCTATCCCCTTTCTTGGAGCGTAGCCGCGTCGCTTCGTGCATCTTTTTCTAGTTATGACAAGTTACTTTTCTTGACTGTTTTGATTAACAATTGCGCTTTCTCATTCATTTTGTGTTTCATGTTTAGAAGTTCTGAGAACTCAGACTTCTTCGACTTTACAAAGATCGCAGATGGTCAATGCACTTATTTCATTGTGGCTCATTTGTAATTCGAATTACGTTTGACCTGATTCCCATGGCGGGATACGTAGGCAATTCTACACGAATTCGGTCACGTATTTTGTAATTTCATTGCATCATTTTGTTCAATAATTGTAACCACGTGCTGGCTTGCTTATTTCAGCTCAGGTACAATTAGAAGAAACAGATAACAATTTGGTGTCTACGTTTTTGTCTTGAATTTCTTCGAAACTCTAGACAAAGAGGGGCAAACTGTAGATACCAAATATTTGTCAATTTTCTCTTGAATTTTTTCTATTTAATGAGTTATTTATTTTCTTTCAGTTTAATGTGCATTTTCTCTTTTTTGCAGGTTTGTTTTAGGAAAAGAAAAAACAAAACACAAAATAAAAAAAACAACAAACAAACAAAAAAAACTCAAGAAATCATCCTAATCATTTTGTTTCACCAAATGCACAATTGATCCATTTTTGCACTCCATGTCTCCATGCAGCTTTCTTTTCATTTTTGGTCAAAAATCATCATTGGACAAAAAACCAAGAGACCACCTAATTGTTTGTCTCGGCACTTTCTTTTTCCCTCAAGAAGGGAAGACAAGTCAACACAAAGAAAAAAGAAGAAAAGCACTCTTCTTCCCTCTTATATAGATTTCTCGGCCTTTTCTTTTTGTGATCTCAACAGACAAAACACACCCAAAAGAAAAAAAAACCACCACTGCTCCCTCTCGGCTCTCCTTTTCCCTTAAGAAGAAGGAAAAAAAAGACAACAAGAAGCACTCTCACTCTCACCCTCGGCTCTCCTCTCTCCCAATATTTTCCCAACACACTTGCACACAACAAAAGGAGGCAGCGATCAGTTAGACTATTGGGGCTTGGCAATTTCATCAAAGACTTTGGCCAAGGGACCAAACTCTTTATTGAGGTATTTCTCTTCCTTTTTCTAGCTTTTTTTTTTTTTTTTAGTTAACTAGATTGAATGTATGTGTGGTTGTTTTTTTTTTGGTTGCTTTATTTTACTGGTTTTGTTGGTGTTGTATTGGTAAAAATTTGGGAATGTCATAAACTAGATTAGGAAAAGAAGAATGGTTTTTGTATATGCATGTTAACTGTTAGGAAAAATGCCAAAATGGAAAAAATGAATTTTAGGGGCTGTTTTGCTTTATTTTTAGCCCTTTTATGTTGTTTTCTTGTCAAATTAAAATCATAATTGTATTGTAGAAGTTGCAAGGAGTGTTATAGTATAATTTTTATAATTTTTGGAGAAAGATATGGTGTTTTGAAAAAATAAAAACTGGACTGTCTTTTGTCATTTTGGCCATTTTCGGGTTATTTTTTGCAAAAACTAATTTCAAAAACGGATTCTACGCAAAAATCGAGTGAGAGGGTGAATTTTGGTAATTTTTCACGACCTGAGAGGTTGCCGGCGACCGACGGCAGCGGTGGTCTGGTGGCAGCGGTAGCCGCCATGGCCACCAGCTGCAAGAAGCTTCAGCTGGCTGAAGTGGAAGAAGAAGAAAAAAGAAGAAGAAGAAGAGAAAGAAAAGAAAAAGAAAGAAAGAAAAGAGAATTGGGTTGATATTATTTTTTTTTTGCTGGGCTTGTGTTTATTTTTGGTTGGGTTTTGAGAATGGGATTTGGTTTATTTCTTTTGGGTTTCGATTGGGTTAGAAGGTCAGAGCCCATGTATTTTTTTGGTCGGTCTTGAGTGATAAAAGGATGGGTTGGACTGCTTATTTCTTTTGAGTTTCTGTTGGGCTTAGGTAGTATGCGGCCCAAGCAAAAAATAAAAGAAAAGCCCGATGGCCTTTTTTCTTGCCTAAATCAGAAACCAAAATTGTCACTTTAGCCCCTGATCTTTGGAATAGTTTTATTGTGGCCTAGAATATTTTAAATTTCTTTCACTTAGGTCCTTAAATTAATTACACTTTGGTCTCTAAACTTTATCTTTCATTTAATTTTGACCCCTAAACTTTGGAAAAATTGTATTTTTAATCCCAAAATTTTTTTAATTTTTACAATTTAGTCCCGAGTGAATTTGACTCTTTTTATTATGACTGTTTCTTTTCTTTAATAGCTAATTATGTTACTTTTAAATATATTTAACTTGTAATTTTTAGATGTTCTTAAGTTTCTTTATATTTGACATATTAATGTGAATTTAGTAATTTTATCATTATTATTATTATTTTCAATTAAATTGGTGCCATGATTCTTTTGTTCATTTTGAGTATAAATAGGGCAATTTGACTTCCATTTAGTCACCACTTCAGAAGGGAGGTACTTCTGTTATTATTTAAATGTCAATTACGCGCTCTTATGTGCTCCTACGTACTCTTATGTGTCTATATATTTTTATATGTTTTGTTATTTATTTGATTCAAATGTTTATTCCAATTTTCTTATGTTTGTTTAGTTAATTTTTTAATTATTTGAGAGGTGTTTAAATACCTCAAGATGTAATAGATAGGTAATATTTTTTACAAAAATTGTAATTAGATAGATCAATGTAATAGATAGGATAGGTAGGTTTATTTTATCATACTTTTACCATTTTTAGATTGTAGTTAGATTTCCCACTGTAATGATAGGTTTTTGCGTGGAGTTAATTCCACTTTGTCCTCCCAAACTTTGGATGATTACCCATGTCAGTCTCTAAACTTCAAAATGGGACACTTAAGTCCCTAAAACTTATAAATTGGGACATTTAAGTCCCTAAACTTATAAAATGGGACACTTAAATTCCTAAACTTATAAAATAGGACACTTCGACCACCAACAGCATTCAGGATTCTGTCAACAAATTTCCTTAATTGGGCGGTATTTATAAGTTTAGGAATTTAAGCGTCACATTTTGAAGTTTAGGGATTGAAGTGGGTAATCGTTCAAAGTTTGGGAGGACAAAGTGGAATTAACTCTTTTTGCGTGTTTATGTGGTTTATGTGTTATGTGCTTTATCCACTTGTCTTAGGATTTTTGCATCTAGATATTATGCTTATGTGTTACGTGCTACGTGCTCTTATGTGTTTATTTGTTTTAATTTATGGCTTATTTGTTTTACTATGTATTATTAATGCATGGCGTCACCACACTAGTTCAACACTAGTTGTGGCTTCTCATTCCGTATGTTTCTAGTCCAACGCTAATAAGGTTCTTTAGAAATGTGTTAATCCAACGCTAGACCCTTAGATCGTTCATGCGTTAGATTCATCTCTTGCGTGACATTCATTACATTTTCATGCATATTTTTTAGGATTTTTTTCTCATTTGCATGATATTTTCTATTATATTATCCTCTATCCCCTACCCTCTATATGTGTTAATCATATTATTTAGAATTACATCTCATTTAAGAAATTGTAAAGTAAGTTAGTTTATTTGCTTGTTCATATTAGGAAAATTATTCTTTGAATATGGATATGGGTGATTATAACTCTTTAGTTTAAATACCCCATCGATTCCTATACAAGAAAATTATGTCACGAGTTTTTGCCTCTCGTATCCATTATGTTACATTTATTTTCCTTTAATCACTTATACCTATGTATATAATTTAATTTTCTTTTCTTTTCTTTTAATTTCATCATTCGCATACTCGTGACCTCTTCAAGAAATTATTTTGGCCTTCGCAATTAATGCGATTGGTATCAATTAAACCCTTGAATGGATATTTTGTTCCTTTTGATATTTTATAAATTTAGATTTGCATCCATATAGGAAACATCCAAACGTGATAAATTTAAGGGTTAGATTAAGAAAATTTTTTGACTAAACCTCGCAACTAACTTAGACTAGGTTGAAAGGGTATCTTAGGTTTGAGTTAATCTAACATTTGCTTTCCTTTTCTTCAATCGTGACTTCCGAACTCATTTTCTCTTGTTTTTCAAAGACTTAAAGTTGTCAAAAAGGGTTTTATTTTATTTTATTTTTATCAAAAAGCACTTTTGGGTGACTTGATACCCCAAAACTCAATACCAAGTGGCAACTCCTATTTTTCTTTAAAAACCCTTTTTGACTAAATTTTTTGGGCCCAAACTGTCGCATTTTTTAAAGTCTCATTTTAGATCCCTTTTCACTTATTTTTAAATAAAAATCACATCTTTTGTAAACACTTTATTTTCATCGCGAAAAATGGGGCGCGACACTAGTGTGTTCCTGCACTTGATGAAGCCGGGATGATGAGGAAGGAAGTGTTTGTGTTTGATTGATGAAACAGTGTCGCTTATATAGAATGATGTTGTGTTGGGACTGTTGAGGAGCCAACCTGAATGACGTCACCCAACCCAATAGAATGACGTCACTCCACCCATTAAAAAGTCTTTGTTGTATGGGTAGGCTGGGTTGAGTACACGTGGCAGATTGGACTGTCTGAACGTCTTATAGTATTACAAAAACCCTCGGGGCGGACACGTGGACGATGGATAGGGGGTCCACGTCATCATCCAATGGAAGATTGGACGGTTGAGATCTACTCAACCCAATACAATGAACAGCTATGATTTAAGGTGCATCAACCGTTGGTAATATCAACCGTCTATAATATTACCCGGGAAACCAGTTAAACCGGACTTCAAGTTTGCTGGATTTTGTCATAGAATTCTTCACTCTATAATTTATTTGTAGATACAATGCTGTATATAGGCTTAAATTCTACTGTGAACTCTTAAACTATAGAAATACTTTCACTTTAGTATTTGAACTATACATTTGGACACTTTACCCCCTAAACTATGAAATACATCACACTTTAATTCTTAAACTTCAATCTTAGACACTTTATCCCCTAAAATATGAGATCCATCATACAAATTTGTCAAAAATAACAAAACAATGAGTGATTCTCAAATTTTAAGAATTAATAAATTTCATACTTTAGGGGATCAATTGTCCCAATTGGAAGTGTCCCAATTTGATGAATTTCATCCTTTAAGGACTAAAATGTCCAAAATAAAAATTAAAAGACTAAAATAGGAGTGCTTCTATATTTTAAGGATCCAAAGTTAAATTTATCTATATCTAATGTGTAGGCTTGTTTTATTCATTCAGTATATTTGTCAGGGTTTATCATTCAGTTTATTTTTCTAGATTATATAGCATGTAAAAAAATTTAGAAGCATAAACAGTTGTACTTACCCTCAGTTCATTTAGATAAAGACTACAAATCCAATCTAATCTTATATATATTGTGAAGCAAACGATCCCTTTACAACAAGAAGTTAATGAGTAGAAACAATAGATGCATTGATTACGCACTTAAGTGCAATCGAAAAAAAACTAAAATTGAGCGAGTAATCGCAGTTTTTTTTTTTTCAATATCTTTTGGGTTCTATTCATTTTTTGCATCTAAATCAAGTCACGCCATGTAACAATATTGAGAGTGGTTGCAATTCAAACCTTTAGATAATCAAGTCATGCGTGTCAGTGATTAGCTGTTGGAGAATCGATAATTTTCAACTTTAGATATCTTCATATTTTGTAGTTGCTGTGTGTATCCTGTTCAATATATTCAAACTCCAAATAACTCCTATTTGGAGGATTTTATTTTTTTTATATGTTAGTTCACAACCAAATAGGTTTTAGATTGTATATCATTGTTCCAACTGGTGAGTAGTGTACCTGATACATCTGCAACTAAAGAATAATATATTCATAAAAGTTATCACCGTGCAAATCCATTTTACATTTTAACAGTAGATATGTAAATAAAAATGTGTAGATTGATAATTATTTGGTAGTTACTTAGTAGTTAATAACAACTTTTGATGTTTCTTAAAAACTTCAAAAACTAAGAAAAAAAGCAAATGCTTTGCAGTTCTTTTAGTTGATTTTCAAACACGTTAGTGTGATTCAAGTTTTATCCAAGCAAATACACTCAATCTAGGTCTCGATGTAGCAATTCCAACGCAATTCCTATCCATTAACGTGCATACTTGTCCTGGTATTATAGGACAGGTGTATTTGTTCTCTCTTCCAATTAAGCATATGACCACCTTACAATGGCGATATATATGCACACACGCACACACATACACTTGCATTGATATTCGATAAAGAAATTAAAAGGGACAATATTCTGAAATCTAAAATGTCCATGAAAAGAATGGGAAATTATCTTGAAACTAACAATAAACATGTAAGGTAAACATTCAATTTGGAGAAGCAAGTCAGATCAATAAGGACCAAATAGAATTGCAACTATGATGACCTTAAATTAACTCCTTTATTAACACCAAAATAAGGATATATAATAAATATACGAGCCTTCCACCGCACTTCCTTAAGCTTACAAACCATCAAAAATAAAAATAACTGAAATCCAACAGTACACTTCTGTTGTTTATTAAGAAAGGGAAATGACCCTTCACCAACAATGAGGCACTTCCGCCACTGTGATTTGCCTTGGCTTTCTCTGCTTGTTAATGGATGGAGATGAACTTTCTGCAGACAAAGCAATCCTGCATGGAAGCAAAGCATTCAGCCACACAAATTAATGATGGTAAAACTATTAATTCTCTTAATGTTGTGTTCATTATAGAATGTATAGCTATTAGAAAGTATGCATCATGTGTAGGATAATCGAGTTCAGGGAAGGGAAAAAAATGATGGGATGTCTTACAGAGTTTAAGCTGCATTAATTTTGAAAGTTGGAGTTTTCTTTCATCTCATAACATTTGCGCAATCCTAGGAAACAATTAAGATAAAACAAACAAGTCCATTATCCAACAAAATGATCCTGTAACAATATGCAGTTTTACTTCTATAAATAGTTTGGGGCGAAGTTGATGGAGGAAGAAAATCTTTAAATTTGTATTGATCTTTCCATCAGGACCGGAGAATGGTACAATATGCACTACAAGAATTCATAGATGAGCCAGTTAGTGGGAGCAAAAAAAATCTCATCATCACAAACCAGGATACAATGATGATATACAATGTTATCAGAAGATTCGATTAAATTAGTATATTTAGTCATACAATTGAATTATTTTTTCATTTCCTTTCCCATTATCTTTATTCAATTTTTGTGTCTACGCTTATTTTTCCTTTTTTTTTTTTTAAAAGGAATTGAAAAAGAGGTAGTAATTTCATAAATTTTCTCTTGATATGATATGCCTTTTCAAAACCTCCTCATTAGTGCCACCACCCTTCACAGGTTCAACTGCACCTGTTAACAAATTCACCCTGGAAACTGAATTTTTTAAAGCAAAATTTGACCAATTTTCCCTAGCTCATCCATGTTTTTCTTTGTTGCAAGATCGACTGAAGCTGTATTTCCTGTTAAAAAATGAAGACTGGGAGGAAGAGTTATTAATTGAATACGAAGATAATTATCTTCACAGTCAATAGATTGGAAAATCACAGACAGATGATAATCAACAATATCTGTACTTCCATGAAGAAACATCTCTATCAAACGGTTTGATTTTCCGTTAAACATCCAAGGCCAGGACCCCATTTGTTCACAATGTCGGCGCTGTATCTATTTCATTCTTCGGTGAGCCTGTCCCTAGTGAGATCACAAGATAGCGTTTAAAATCCAGTGGCTTGATCCAGGAGAAATCTGTACTTTTCTGCACACTTGTTTGTTTATTTCGATCATAGCTACTAAGGCCTGGTCAGTAGTCATACAAAGGAAAAATAAAATTCATGGTTAGTTTGATAACTCGAATATTCTGAACTTTATTGTAAGCAAGCCAAGTACCGAGGGGATTTTAAAAGAAAAGGAAAAAAGGAAAACAAAAAAGCCCGGGTGAACCAAGAAACCGATAACTGGTTCTGTCCAAACTGATAAAGTCGGTTACTGGAACCAGGTTTTAGCAGCAGTTTGGCTATTTCCGAGCTGGTCGTATATAACGTGTTGGATTTTTATTTGTACAAGCCCTGTATCATGTAGCCTTTTTTCGTAACCTTTGGGATTGTGGTTTTAGCAGTTTGCTTTTCATTTTTTTTTTCTATCTAGGTACTTTTAGCAGTTTGCATTACATTGTGTTGTTTTAACTTTTGTATTTTGTTTTTCAATCTTGTTATTAGTTATTGAAACTTAAGCAAATAAAAAAAATTAAAATATGATGGTTGTAATGAAAAATATGATAGTATAATGAAAGATGGTACAAAGAGTAAGATAAGAAGTGAGATAGAAGATTTCGTATTATAATATTGTCCTACATATGTGCCACTATATGTTTGAGAAAAGGAAAAGGAAAAATAGAAGGTTGGTCTTGAAAATAGGTTTATTAACACAATACCGGATCATTGACACCCACATCACCATTAGTGAGGTTGAGCTCCCAAATGTTCCCTTTGTCCCCCTTGTTTGTGAATTTATGTGCAGGAAAATAAGTTGGAGTCAAAATGTTGTTGAACTCGGATCAAAAAACGACTCAAAAAAACGATTAGATCAAGGGTCAATTGGTCAAACCGCTCTAAAAAATTCATTGATGTTAGCATGATGTCATAATTATTTTATATTTTTATAAGTTTCAAAAATATTGAAATTAAATTCTTGGTTATATTTAGCCAACCAATACAAAATGTTCCAAAAATATTAGACTTGCAATCAAATATACACCTAAAAATTATATATAAAAATATAAATTCATGATTAAAATATGTCCATTCTCCAAAACTGCTTTAAAAACTAAATTAAAATAAATTAATGCAAGTTGGAATAACTGATGCTAAATTGATAAGATGATGGAGATGAAAACTTCTTGATTTAGAGATCATTTAGGGAAGCGAATGATTTTGATATTCACATTAAGTGAGTGGCCTTTTCTTATTCCTATTAATAAATGAAAATTTTATAATTTATATTTGGAGAAAACAAGAAAGAAAACTTTGAGAATTAGGTCCACCAGTCAAATAGGGTCATTGGTTTAGCCAATATTTGACAATTTTGATTGATATTTGATCAAAATAGTTTTGTGCTATAAGCCAATTCGGGAAGAAGGCTAGTTCACAGTCTGGGTCTAACACTGGTGCAGATGCACCGAAACAAATATTAGCTAGCCGGGCATCCATAACTGGGGTATTTTTTGACCTGCATTGGTCAAACATATATATGTTTATATATTTTTTTTGAGAAAAATGAAAAATCATGAAAAGCAAATTCTAATTTTCTAATAATAATTATAAGCACTTGTAATTATTTTAAAGGAAAGACAATTCAAATTTCCCAATGGAGGGACATTTGAAATTAAAAAAAAAATGGAAAGAGAGAAAGACAAACTTCATAGGAAGAAAATATTATAGGCTGTAAATACTTGACATCAAATGTTGGAATCACAACATTGGTCAATGTTTGGTGTACCTTTGTCTCCCCTAATCCTTTATTTAGTATATCGTGGAGGTATTTTCCATCATTTTTGGGACGTAGGATCTCACCTGAGCTGGTAGTAACAATGTATCAAAATTTCACTACGAATATTACAAAAAAAAAAAAAACTCATGATTTGGGATCGAAAATGTTGGGGGCATTTTGAACATAAAATGGTTGGAGATCTTTAGTTGCAAAGAGAGGGCGTTTGTTATTAGGGGTGGACAAAAAAATCCGACAATCCGAAAACCCAATGAACCCGATCCGATCTGATACAAAAAATAGGATATCTGATATGATTGTTCTTAGCAGGGCAGATGAGGGTTGGGTACCCACAAAAAACAAATGCGGATATGAATCAGAAAAATAAAAATCCAAGGGTACCGACCTGTAGCGTATATTATATAAATATTAAAAAATTGGGGGTTATTTTATAATTTTATAATTTTTAATCCTAAGTGTAAGTGAAGTGGTTCACAGTTTCATATTCTAATCCTATATGATTCGCTTCTCCTCATCTTGTTTGAAGAAAGCAAATATTCTCGGTGAAACTTGAACCAAATAAACAAAACGAAGAAAAATTTGTGAAACTCTATCAGAAAAATTGTTTATCCCTTTCATCCTTTTCATTTTTATTCTACCTCCATCGATATTTTCTGCAATTTTTTCATCAATTCCATTAAAGATTTGTGTTTGGAGCTCCAATTTTCTGTTAGCTAGGTAATTAAAACATTTGTGTCATTTATTTATTTATTTGATTTATTTTATTGCAATTATGTCTCTTAAATTTGTCTCTTTTATTTTAGTGCAAGAAATTTATTTTTCTTTTTCATCACCTTTAATGCCATAAGGTCTATTCCAAAGATGTAAGGAAGTTGGAGAAGATTTGTCAAGTTTATTTTGGTTATACTTTTTCAAAAATAATTAGCTCTATTCAATTCTTTTTCTGAACTTGATTCCACAGTCGACTCATTTGGGATGCAGTCTTGCACCATAACATCCTTAAGAAAGTTGGGGAAGCTGCCAAATACTTCTTATCCTTGTGTTTGTTGTGTTGTAGAAAGATGAAATGTGTAAGAATGGTAATGTATTCAAAATTATCATGAAACTTCGTTTTGTCTATTAGATATTATAATTCTAATATGTACTAAATTTATGAGATCGGTTTGATTGTTGGATGAAATATGTGAAAGTAGTGATATATGGACTTTGATTACAATATCTCTACTAATATTAATTGTAAAACAGGTTTTTTTTTATTGGAAAAATATGTTGATATTAAGTGGAAAGCAATTTTTTTTATTGAAATATAGTTTTTTTTTGGGGCAGGTACCCTATAACCCGCCCCTTTTTTCGGGTACTCGAAAATATTAGGAACGGGTTAGGGTCGCAAAATAGTTGATTCGATATATTAGGATCAAATCAGCCAAATCATATTAGAGACAGGTACTCGACCCGTGCCCACCCCTATTTGTTATCATTAGGTGCGGTCAACATGGTAGCTATAAGACCTCCAGTACTTGTACCGGCCATAACATCAAAAGAAGATACAAATCCAAGGTATGAGATTTTATATCATTATTTAATAACATTAATTTTCTATATACTTATAATTTATACACTTTTATTATTAGATGTATGATACATAATTCGAATTTGAATTTGAAACCCGAATTTTGCACATGTGTCATGCATCCAATCCTAATAGTGTATATACTGTCAGTGTATATAAGATTTACTCTCATTAATATATGTTAAACACTTTTTTGTTTTTATTTTGCCCCTTCTTAACTTGTACTAGTAAAGGTTGTGCATACATATACGCAATATATTAATCATTCATACACTTACAGTTTATATACTAGTTAGTATAGATGCATGACAATTAATTTCAAATTGAATTTAAACTTCAAAATTTTCATATGTGGCATAAAAAAAAGCATTAACTCCTGCTACATAGCCGGCATGTATGTATGCTACTTGTGCAAAATTTCAAGCAGAAATTTAGATTGTGATTATGTACCACACATCTAGACCAGCCAATATACAAATTGTTAATATGGAAAAGAGTAATCCTAATATCATATGTAATTTGGAATTAGGTTGTATTCGATCTGTAGACACCAAAATTTCATTTATTTAATTCAATTTTAGCTTTATTTTATATTTAATTTAATTTTAACTTTATTTGTTATTTAATTCAATTTTAACTTTATTTTTATTCTTGTTTTATTTTATTTTATTGATTAAATGATAGTTAGTGTTTATTTTTATAAATTAGGTTCATCATTTTTATTTTAAGATATTTTTTGCATTAACTTTTTGAAAAGGAAAATTCTCACAAAAATTCAATTTTTTTTTTTAATTCTCTAAGATTCAATTTCTTTAAAATAACTGAAAATTTTGCAATGCAATTTCAATTAGGAATTAATTTTTTTGTTTACCTAAATTGATTTTTGAAAAAAAAATATATTAAAAAAAGGAAAAAAATATGTGGATAGGTGGAGGGCATGCATGTTGGATAAGTGTATTAAAGGAGTATTAGACAAGTGTCTTGAGTTTTATCACAACACATGTAAAGGGGGTAGGTGGTTAGGACACTTGGAAGTTTAGGAAAAATGTGAAAAACAAACAAAACAAAACAAAAAAAAAAGAAAAAACAAGAAGCTGTGGGCGGACGAAGAAAGAAACAGAGAGAAAAAAGAGAAGAGGGGCTGAAGAACAGGAAAAAGGGGGAAAAATCTGGAAAATTGGGAGAGAGAGCTTCGGGGAGTTAAACGAGAGAGAGAGAGGTAGAGAGGACGAGAGAAAGAAAATCTAGAAAAAAAAAAGAAATCAAACAAGGGAAAAAAAAGCTATGGGCAAGGGTAAGGAAAAAACTAAGAGAGCTAGAGGAAAAAGCTGGTAAGGAGCCTCAGGGCTGGACAAAAGAGAACAAGAGGAGGAGGAGAAAAGCTACGGGGAAGGAAGTGAGGAACGGAGGAAAAGAACGAAAAAAGAAGAGTTTCAGAGAGGAAAAACTGCGAGCTTTAGGCTGTAGACGAGGGAAAAAGAAAAAACAGAGGGAAGGAGGGAGAAACCGGAAAGAAAAGAGAGAAAAGGGAGGAGGGGAAGTGAAGGAAAATTAGAAAAACAAGGAGGGTTCATCTGAAGAGCAGCTGGAACTGCCGCCACTCGCAAGAAGCTACCACCACTTCACCGGAATCCACCACCATCACCTGCGAATCTTCACCGAGAGAAAGCACTGAAAGGCTTTCCTTCTCCTTTCCTATCTTTAATTTTTCCTAGCAAATGGATGAAAATGAGAGTTATTGACCTGCTTGCTTTTCTCCTTCCTCTTTTAGCAAAAATTTTTATCCTTTTCTGATGTATATGCATTCATGTGGAGCAGCTGTATTTTCTATTGCTTGTAAGAAAGTTGATTGGGTTGCTGCAAATTCTGGGTTTTGCTACTGCGCAAATTAATGAATCAGTTCAGTCCAAAGCTGTTTCCTTCTTGCTGTTTACTTGCGTTTTAGGTAGGATAGTGTTTGATGGTTCTTTCTTTTCTTACCATTTTGTTCCTAGAATCTGTTTTCTCCCCCTAAAAACGAGGAACCTGTCTGATGTTGGGTGTTTTTGCTGTGAAAAATAAGAATGAATGTTTGCGTGGGTTTTTGTTCCAAACACTGTTGTGGTTCCTCCCTGTTTCATGGTATGACAATGGCAGTCCATACACTTGGTTCCTCCTTGTTTTGATGACCTGATATGCTTAAGGGAAGAAACCAACGAAGTTGCAATAAGAGCTTCGCCTACGCTGCATGAAAATTTTTGGGAAAATGCATATTTTTGGCCCCTCTCTACTCTAGACTTCCTTTGTTGCGTGTTCAACCGTGTTTTCATGATGGTTTTGTGGAAGCTAATGAATGTTGGGTTTCGAAACTATGTTTAAAGTCATTGCAAACTTCCCGGGGTTGTTAATAAGCTGCAAAGTTGCAGAAATAAAGAAACCAGCGAGGAAGACGAAGGCTTTCGAACCATTTGCATGAAATATTTCTAAAATTGCATTTTTACCCCTCATGTTTCCCCTTATTCTACTATGGCCCAGAAAATTGGAATATTTAATCAATTTTGTCCCTTTTAAATAGTATTTTTCTTTAGTATGTTTTAATGTGATTTTTGGACAGATTTTTTAGGAATTTTAGGATGAAATTTGAAGGTTTAATATTTTTGATAGATTTATAGTTTTAATTTGGATTTTAGTAAAATTTTAGGTAGTTTTGTTGTTTAATTATAGCAATGGGTTTTCATTCATTTTGTGAAGTTTAGCATTTGGTTTTGGTATGCTTCATTTTAAGCCCTTAATTTTACTTTATTTTAATTTTAGCCCCTCAATATTAGTAATAATAATGAGTTGACCCCTTAAACTTCTTTAATTCTTTCAATTGGGTCCTTGCTCGTCTTAATTGGTTGAATATGGGTTGTTTACTTTCATTTAAATGCAACGATTGATTCAATTTCGTGTTTATTTTCATTTCTTGTGATTATTTGTTAATTAAAGTGATGCCTTGACCCTTTTCTTTGTTTTGGAGGGTAAATAAGAAAAATTGCATTTCTTTAGATCACCAATTCAAGAGAGGTATATTCTACTCCTGTATTTTGATTTTACTTGATCCTATGTGCTACTATGTGATTTTATGTGTGAAATTGCATGCTTGTTTGAATGTTTTTTTTATTATTTCATTTATTTCTTTATTCACTTTATTTATTTTAATTTTGTATGTTTATTTTAATTTAAATTTGGTTATTTGAGAGGCATTTAAATGCCAAGATGTAATAGTTAGGTATTTATTTCATTCTCTATCCCTTTAGATTGTAGTTAGGGTCTCCAAATATAATAGTTAGGTCTTTCTTTGCTTTATTTGCTTTGTGTGTTTTGCATGCTTGTGTGTTTACGTGTGACTTGCTTTCTTAGGGTCTTGCATCTAGATATCATGCTTATATGTTATGTGCTATATGTGATTTATGTGTTTATTTGCTTTATTATATTTTATATGATCTATTTGATTATAATAAATGCACGTCGTCACCATACTAGTCCAATGCTAGTTGTGGCCCCTTTTTTGATTCCACACCAGTCCAACGCTAGTCGTGGCCCCTTTTGTCAATTTTTCACTAGTCCAATGCTAGTGAGAACTCATAGACATGGGCTAGTCCAACGCTAGATCTTTAGGGAACATCCATGTGTTAGATCATATTTGTGTGACAATCACTACATTTTCATGTATATTTTCTACTTTTTAGGGTTTTTTCATTTTTGCATGATATTTTCCTTATATATATATATCCCTTATCTCATAATTCCCCTATATATATATATTTCTTATCCCTGTGTGTGAAACATAACATTAGACTTGCATTTTATTTAAGGAAAATTAGAACTAGATTAGATCATTTTGTTTGCCTAGATTAGAAGAGTACCCCTCGAATATGGGATATGGACGAGTGTGGCTTTTTAGTCTTAGCACGCTCGTATTCCCTCTATAAAAGGAAAAATCGAGTCATGAATCTTAGCCTCGTACTTATTATGTTGCATCCCTCTCTTTTAGATCACGTATATTTGTATATTATAATTTTTCTATTTTTTCAAAGTCTCATATGTTGCATATTCGTGACCTCTTCAAATAATCACTTTTGGGTGTCGTAATTGATGCGATTTGCACCAATCAATCTTTGAAAAGACATATTGACCCTTCCGATATACATTAGGTCTAGGTTTGTATTCATATAGTGGCATCCAAATGTGATAAATTTTTAGATTAAAATAAGAAAATTTTTTGACTAAATCACTCAACTAGCCTTGGCTAGATTGAAAGGGTACCTTAGATTTTATCCTTACCTTCCCTTTCTTCAACCGTGACTCTTGACCCCTTTTATCTGATTTTTGAAGACTTTGAGTCGTTTAAAAAGGGTTTTCTCTACTTTTTTTTTATTTAAAATTCATTTTAGGTGACTTGGTACACCTTAACTCAATATCAAGTAGCGACTCCTATTTTTTGTTAAAAACCCTTTTTAAACTATTATTTTGGGCAAAAAACCGTCGCACTTTTAAGCCCCATTTTTACGCCCATTTTCTTTATTTATGTTCTAAAAATCAAAAACTCATTTTCACTCAAAATTAATCAAAATTCATTTTTTATAAACACTTTGTTTTTCATTCAAAAATGGGGCGCGACAGCTTGGCCATTCCTATTTTTTGTTAAAAATCCTTTTTAAACTATTATTTTGGGCCAAAAACCGTCGCACTTTTAAGTCCCATTTTAGGCTCATTTTCTTTATTGATGTTCTACAAATAAAAAACTAATTTTCACTCAAAATTAATCAAAATTTATTTTTTATAAACACTTTATTTTCATTCAAAAATGGGGCGGGACAGTTTGGCAACTCCACTGGGGATTTAGAGAGTCTGAGCAATTTGATTTAGTCAAACATTTTCTTTTTCTAACCTTTTTATACATCACTTTTGGAGGTTTTAGGTTGCATTTTTCTTTTTCTTTTTCTTTTTCATTTTCCTTTTTTCTCTTTTTAAAGGTTTTTGCATTTTCACATGCGCAATCGTCCCAATATCCGCGTATGCAATCGTTTGTTTGTTTCCTTTCATTTATTTGTATTTGTGTATCGCGCTTGCATCTTTGGGGGGGGGGGGTAATTACCTTAGAACTTTCAACCGCATTTGACGGTATTATAATCCCTTCCCTCAAAAGAAAGCATCTCATACGTGCATGCATTACTTTTACCCTATTTTTCTTTTTCGTGGGCGCTTCCCACACTTCCTTGTAGGATTAGAATCGATTTCCTTAGGTAGGCAGATGGTGTGCTCTGCGCCTATAACGATGCCTAAGGGATCACTCAAGCTACCGACCGAAGGCCTTGGGATTGATGACCCTTCGCCTCTTGGTCTAAATGTTTAGGAGGCTGAAATTTTATCGAGTCTAGATGCATTAGTAAGCCAAACCTCATGCATCCATAATAGAAATACCCTAAGATAGAGTCAATTTTACCCAACTAGAAACACTAAATACGAGGGGAGGGATTCACCCCTCTTTCCTTATTTTCCTTTTTGCTTTTTAAATCATTTAATTGCCACAACGTGTTATGTGTTGAACTAACATTTCCTTGTTTCTCGTCTTTTGCATTCACGAACGCTAGAAAATAAGAGATCTGGCATGATTCTGTTATAGAACCTACCCTCTTAGATAGGTTATTGCAAATTTAAATTTCGATGTATTGCATTTGTAGGTTAATAAGTACACATCATTTTAGACCCACTCTGGCATACGAAGGGTGTGAGAACCCGAAAATTTTCTTATTTTTATCGAATGTTATTGGTTTATGTAAATATTTATTCACCCGTTTCTTTCGAATAATTTATTTCAACCATTTTAAGTCCATTCGTATGGAACAATGTCTTCCTTATGTTTTTAAAACGTCTCGTTAGCCAATTTAATTTTCGGAGGTTCATTTAAATGAGGAATAATGAGTACACGTATTTCGAGACGATATTCTATCCGAGAGTGTGATTTTTTGGAGAATTAAGAATGATCAATAGTAGATTAAGAAAAGTTAATTGAGGAATTAGAGGCGAATGAGTTCTAATTAAGCTTATACCGTGTTTGCGCCAAAAGTTTTCGAAAATCGCACCGCGCGATAAATTTGAGGCTTGAGGAATCAATATGTATGAGTACTCATAGTTTTATTTCTAAAATAACTATTTTTATGATTAATTACCCTAGTATTAGTTAGTTATACTATCGTTACAAGAATTTCTTAGAAATTGCACTTTATCGCGCATAAGTTGGAAGTTCGCATTTTCGCGCATGCGACTAATTGAAGGACTTTAGAAAATTATTGTTAAACTACTAAGAGTGAATAATAATAGTGTTAAAGAAAGTGCATTAGAGGTTTAGTGCACAAGTGAAACAAACTCGACCTGAAACGGGCACGAAACGCACGCGTATGCGCACTATTGGAGAGTTGACTTTTGCAAACTTGAACCTCTACCTTCTCCAAGAAGCTTTACATCAGCCATTTCTCTCTCTTTTCTTCCTCCAAGCAGCCGAACTCTCTCAAGGCAAGAAGGAGCAAAATTTCTTCATCATTTCACCTCAAATCATCCATCCATTTCACCTCAAACTTGCTACATAAACTCAAAACCACTTGGAGCTTCACTTAGGCAAGGAGAAGAGCATCATTTCCACGATTTCTTGGAGCTTTCTAGTGGCCAAAAATCTGATCTTTAATATCCAAGAAAGTATCAAATCATCTAACCTTTGAAATTTGATTTTTGAGAGTTATATTGGACTTGGAAGCTTGTAGCTTCATGTGGGTAACTTTGGTTGGTTGAAAATCATGTGAGTGGACTCTATGAAATCCCACATTGGACTTGATGAGCTGATATGATGATTTTAGATGTTATTTATGTTGATTAAGTGCTAAACTAGTGGATATAAGTTGAAAAAGTAGAAAGAAATCAAAGGGAAATTTGAAAGAGAAAGGGCCGAATCTGCCCTGTTTGTGTAGAGGCTTTGATTCGAATTTTTTTGGTTAAATTGCTTTAATTTTGATGTAGATATGTTGTATAGGTTGTGTGGAAAGTTTCCACAAAAAATCACTTGATTTGGTTGGGTAAAAGTTGCATTTTCGAATCATGTTTAAATCTGGAAAACGTGTACAGAGGTACTCTGGCAGCGAATTTTAAACGACCATAACGCTTTGCTCCGACGTTGAAATCGAGTGCCGTTTGTGGCATTTAAAACTAGACACTTTCAGTTTCCTAACTGTATAAAATTCATCTCTTGATTCAACCTGAGTGAACCATACAAATTCTTCAAAGTTATCTGTCCTGTTTCGTTGCTCCGCTAGAGAGTCAATGAGATGCTGGAACTTGTTGCTTGAATTTGACCTAGCTATGGATAGAATTTTAAAATGATTTCTTCTGGTGAAATGTAGCGCTATGAATGTAGTTTCCAAGGCCATCAACCAAGCTTAATTCCAAGTTGAATTGAGTGAGTTAGGGCCTAATTACAGACCTGCGTCAGTGATAGAAAACCCTAATTTTGGTCTAGCCAATGACTTATTTCGAATTGGGACTTGTTATTTTGAAACTCTTAGTGTTAATCACCTACCAAATGTATGTTGAATGTTTCTTGGACCTTTTTTTCATAAATGAATCATGTTTGAGATGATTTCTTTGGCCAAAGGTTCGAAAAAAGGAAAACGGAAGCCTACGGCAGATTTGCCTTGGGAATTCTTGGAACTTTAGTGGTCTTGTTAACTAATTTCCATTCGAAATTTTGCATGAAATTTGATAGAGGAGTAGCCCTTATATGGTAGTATAATCGTACCAAATTTGGTGCCATTCCAAATCTATTTCGATGCCCAACTAGAGTCCCAAAGTTTGTATTTCAAATCTGGAAAATTGCCCAATGATCTTCATTTTGAACCAACTTTGAACTGCTATATCTTGGTGCTCAAAACTCTGATTCTTGTTTCGTTTGTTTTGTTTTAAACCTTGATTGTAACTCTAATTGATTTTCAAATTTGAGAGACTAGTTCACATTCTGTGAATTTTTCCGAATTTTCAAATTTCGCCAAAAACCAACCTCAAATCTGTCTTGGGAGTCCAAAATAGCAACTTGAAGCCAAAATTTGAGTGTTTTCTGTTTCGAATCATGAAAATGTACCTTCTAAGAACTTTTAGTACTTTGGAAATAGTTTCCAACGGTACCGAGTTTTCCAATTTTGGACTTACGAAGAGTGAGATATGATTTTTTCAAGAATGTACCTCAAATCTGAAGTTTTCAAACTTGACGGGAATTGAGTTTTTGAAACTCTTCCCCTATCCTTCAATACTACTTGACTATTATGGACTTGTGTTCATGAAGGAAATTAGTTTTTCCTTATGTTATTAAACACTATTTTCGAACCTCGAATTTGAGCAATTAAGGCTCATTTTCATGATATTTTCTTAGATTGTATAAGTGTACAATCTCTTTCTTGATAAATAGGGAATTCTAAGTGATAGTGTATAATAAATACCTATTGTTTGCTCAGGCATTCAAGGGGACCTTCAAGAGGACCTCACAACGGACACCTAAGTACTCGAATTGTACTTCATACACTCCTTTTGATTAGGTGAGTGTCAAGTGCATGTCTAGTTGAAATTATGTGAATTTGCAAGTTATGTATAGAACGACCATAATCGTTGAGTCGAGTGTGTACTTTATCGCACTTGTTCTCATTTATATGAATCATGATTGAATTGATTGAAAATGATTGAATTGATTGAAATGAAATGAATGATTGAAATGTATTGAATGATTGAATGAAATGACATGATATGCTATGGCTGTATACGTCGTTGGAGTGAATCTCCTCGACTCATAATTGAACTGAACTGGGGACGTCCAAACTCATCGGCCGACCTTGAACTCGAGCCGGCATGGGTTTGGTCGGGAATCTTGGTGAGCCATGAGACAAACAGAATAAGCATGATCTATTGGAGAGATCCTGCTTGGCCTACTCGTGCAGTAGTGCCATTATAGCAGTTCGGGCCCGGTGGGGGGTTGTATGGTGGAAGGAACTGTGAAGAAAAGCGGAGATCTACGGACTTAATAATACCGACCCAGTTGTCGGAGTGTCATCGCGGGAAAGTAATCGATCAAGCAATGGCAAAGCAAGTGGAACTTAACTCCTGAGAGCTCTTATATCCTTGAATTGTTTCTATTTACTTTTCTTGTCCGAATTGTTATTTACTTGAATATAATTGTTTACTCGCTATATGGGATTGTTACTTGAACAACGTGCTTGCATGTGTGTTTCTTGACCTCACGAGCAATTGCTCACTCCGTAGATTTGTTTTCCTTAACAGGAATGAAATTGAGGTGAAATTCGGAGAAATCTTTGGGATGAACTTTTGTAATAGGGATTCGATTTTAATCGAATGGACATCTTTTGGACAGATGTATGCTTTTTGAAATTGATGTAATTTGTACTCGTGGTGTAAGATTGGATATTTGATTATGGAAGCGACTTTTCTTTATTAGACTTGTATTAATGATTATTATAGTTAAACTTGAATCGAATGATCTTGAGTCCTGACGAGAGTTGGGCAGGCGTCCTGCGGATACCCTTTGATTCGCCTTAGGGAGAAGTGGGGGCGTCACAGTTGGTATCAGAGTTTAGATTTCCGATTTTGTAGTGTATCCTAAACTTGAAATTTAGGATGCCGGACTGTGGAACTGGTTGGAAAGTTAAGTGACTGCTTGTGGGGATGAAAATTAAAACCAAAGTTTGAATTAATGGACAATTGGGAGTCTTGATCTTGTAAGAGATAGGTGGGATAGTATGAGATGATCAAATCTAATTTATTTAGTATTCTTGGATCCATTTAAGTTTTTAATTTTAATTGTAAGTTACGAAAGGCAACTGTGGTATTGAACCGTCTCGGGGACGTATTCCGGTGGCCATTGTCGAGAAGGGTTTAAGGGAGTTCGTTGGAGATATAACTTATTCCATCAAACTAGGATTCTATGTGACTACTAAAGGATTTACTCGTACCCAAATAATATGATATTAGCGATAACCGATAATCGGAGGAGATTATTCGAGGAAATTAGAGTAGTTCGGGAGGATAATCGAGAACTGAGCGCAATTGTGGATGCCTAAACTACTAGAATTCCTGAATTGGAGACAGAGGTACTTGAGGAGTGAGGAAAAGCCAAAAGCTCCTAGTGAGTAGGTTCAAAAAGTTAAGAACTGACATGCTAGGGTAGTACACGAAATTAGAAACCGGACGGATAAGTCGATGGTTGGGTGTTTTATCTTGGTTGAACAAGTGGAGAATGACAAGATACTCGATAAGGGACATGAGATTAAAACTCCTAGTGCAGGAAATGAAAATGATCCTACTGAAGTAGTAGGGATTTCTAGCTCCACCAATCACTAAGCTAGTAATTTAGGCTACTTTAATGGTTTTGTCAAAGTTAGTCGGGGTGATGCTTATTCAAAGAACATTGCGTTATGTGTTTTGCTTGACTATGTTTACTACCTTATAAAGCAATTGAACGTTACTTATTAGACGCTTGCTTTTATTGTTTTATGATTTCAAATCTATGATTGGGTTGTACACATTTGCGATTATTTCGATGTCTTCTCTTTTATTTTCGTTTTGTTTGATCAAAGTATCACTTTTCAACTTAGTTTTATGTGCACCCATATTACGTCATACTTTTATAAATGTTAAATTTATGAGCGGCCAAAAAAGTGAAAAGGGATAGAGGGTGAGGGGTTAAGCAACCCCAAACTCAAGGGGATGATTAGGGAGCGACTGCTGGACCGAACCAAAATCCTAGAAATAAAGAAAAACAATCACGTAGCTACTGCTATTGACCATACGATTGATGTCCTAGTACGGTTGGTTGAACACCAAATCTCTAGACCAATAAGCCAACCTAAGAGTCAAGAGAGGCGTGAAAATGGAATGATTCTCGAAATTCGCTTCATCTAAGTTTCACGGAGAATCTAACATCGAAATAGTAAGATTGATTTGAAAAGATACAATAAGGTACTAGTGAGAGCAAGAAGTTATGATTTCTTATTGAGCAACTTTGTAGACAAGTATTTGGAGAGTGAACTAAGACATGAAATTTTTATATTAAGGAATAAGGTTCCCGTATCTTGTTATATTTGTAAGTAATGATAATAATCTCGTGGAGACTTAAGAGCTCGCCCGTATTAAGTAGAGAATGGTTAAAATTTATATTCCGTGGTAACCTATAAGCAAAAGAATGAAAGAGTAATATACTCGAGTTTCTATTATGAATAGCTACTCATTTTGATCATTTGATGTGCCGACAGACTAGCATTTGATTTGAGCCAACTGGTAAGATGACAACTTTGGAAGAAATGTGTAAGGAAATGGACATTCTTCAAAATGAGGTAGAATTTCAAAGGAAATTGGCTGACTACTGAGAAGGACGGTGAAAACAAGAATATGCAGAAAAAATTGAGATGCTACGCAAGAACGTAGAACTGGAGAAGAAATATAAAGGAAATCCTCAAACTGGTCAAACCGTCACTTCTCACGCAAATTGTGGATATTGTGGCAAGATTAGCCACACTGAGACCAAATGCTGGAGAAAGTAAGAAAAATGTTTGAGATGCGGTAGTACCAAGTATAAGTTTTCGAATTGCCCTGGTACCTCAAAAAAAAAAAGAGAAAATACTCAACGACCAGTTAGATTCGCCACAAAACAATCGAGTGCCAGAAGAAGGTTATTTAGTGATAATGGCTGCGAAGGGGGCCCAAGTAGTGGAAATTTTATGAGTGGAGATGGTTTGACTTCACTCGAGAGATAGAGGTTGTAGTTTTACCCTAAACTAGATTGGCACTTTTGGAGATTTAATCCTTTGGTATAAGGGAAAGTCTTTTGTTATTTTGTATCTTGACAACTTGACACGTTTTGATGTAATCTTATTGTTTTTCCTTTTCCCTTTTGAAATGATTTGATAAAACTATCCCAACTTGATGCAACCATTATGATTTCCTATAACATATGGAGATGTATTTTGTTTTTAATTGATTTCATGACTTATATGTATATTTAAACTTTGTTCCACACCTTTAGATTAGTGGTGAGACATGAACGGTAGTAAACATGGTCGAGATTGTACTTGAAAATATAGACCGCCCCGACATCTGGAGGCGACCAGAGATCGAGACCAAATTGAGAATTTAGTGTCGAAGTTGGAATCCAATATTTGATTGCCAAATTGATATATTAAAATTGTGAAATTTGGGTTAGTGAACGGAAATTTTTGATAGATTTGATGAACCTAACAATTAAGGGACAGGATATGATATTTGGAATGGAAGTTTGAAACTGTACATAGACTATCTAGACTTGAATGATGTGACTATTAAGAACAAACGTTCCGTCATCTCACATAAACGAGAATTTTGATCAATGGCAAGGGGCCGTGGTATTATTCAAGTTGAATTTAAGGTAGAGTTATTACCGGTTGAGGATCCTAGAAACTGATATGTTTAAGACCATTCCCAATTCAAGATGGGAACACTTTGAATTTTCAGTTACGCCGTTTAGATTGACCAATGCACTAGCAGCAATTATGGCCTTAATACATCGAGGTTTTAAATCGTATTTGGATTAATTTGTGGTGGCATTTATTGATGACATATCGGTATATTTTAAGGTTGAGAAGATCATGAAAAACACTTGATGATAGTTTTACAAACCTCGAGAGAGCGCCAACTTTCGTTAAGTTCAATAAATGTGAATTCGATTGAAAGAAGTAGCTTTTCTAGATTATACAATATCTAAGAAAGGAATTGTTATTGACTCAACTAAAGTGGATGCTGTTTAAGAGGAAAATTTTGGAGTTCTTAGAAATTAGTCGAATATTACCTTTGACTTATCAAGGACTTTTCTAAGAGTGCAAGATTGGGCAAGTTATTTGAGATTCTAAATGTGAGAAAGAGTTTTAAAAGTGAAAAGTGCTTAACCAATGCACTTGTGTTAGCCTTGCCGAGCGAAAGAGGTAGTTTGTGATTTATACAAATGTTTCAAAGGATGGTTTAAAATGTATATTAATAATACATGATGAGATGATTGTATATGCTTGTAAAAAGTTAAAATATCACGAGGGAAAGTAGCCAACTCATGATTTGGGGTTAGTGGATTTAATATTTGCATTAAAAAAATGAAGATATTACCTATATGAGGTAGACATGAAATCGATTAAACTGCCATATGACTTGAGAGTTAAAATGTCTATTGGGGAAAATCAAGATTTGATTGCTAATGGGATCAATAGAAATTGTGAAATATGGGTTGAAAAAAAAAACGTAAGTTAGTGATTGATCTGGTAGATTTAACCATTAAGGGAATGATATTGTCTTGAGTGTCAATTTCGAGGGTGAAATTCTTTTAAGGAGGGGAGGATCCGAAAATTTTCTTATTTTTATCGAATGTTATTGTTTATGTAAATATTTATTCACCCGTTTCTTTCGAATAATTTATTTCAACCATTTTAAATCCATTCGTATGGAACAATGTCTTCCTTATGTTTTTAAAACGTCCTGTAGCCAATTTAATTTTTCGGAGGTTCATTTAAGTGAGAAATAATGAGTACACGTGTTTCAAGAAATAAAGGTTCATTTTAAATCCATTCGTATGGAACAATGTCTTCCTTATATTTTTAAAACGTTCCGTTAGCCAATTTAATTTTTCGGAGGTTTATTTAAGTGAGGAATAATGAGTAAACGTGTTTCGAGACGATATTCTATCAGAGAGTGCGATTTTCTTGGTGAATTAAGAATGATCAATAGTAGATTAAGAAAAGTTAATTGAGAAATTAGAGGTGAATGAGTTCTAATTAAACTTATATCGTGTTCGCGCTAAAAGTTTTCGAAAATCGCAACGCGCGACAAATTTGATGCTTGAGGAATCAATATGTATGAGTACTCATAGTTTTATTTCTAAAATAATTATTTTTATGATTAATTACCCTAGTATTAGTTAGTTATACTGTCGTTACAAGAATTTCTTAGAAATTGCACTTTTTCGCGCATAAGTCGGAAGTTCGAGTTTTCGCGTGCGTGACTAATTGAAGGACTTTAGAAAATTATTGTTAGACTACTAAGAGTGAATAATAATAGTGTTAAAGGAAGTGCATTAGAGGTTTAGTGCACAAGTGAAACAAACTCGACCTGAAACGGGCACGAAACGCACGCGTATGCGCACTATTGGAGAGTTGACTTTTGCAAACTTGAACCTCTACCTACCCAGCTTCTCCAAGAAGTTTTACATCAGCCATTTCTCTCTCTTTTCTTCCTCCAAGCAGCCGAACTCTCTCAAGGCAAGAAGGAGCAAAATTTCTTCATCATTTCACCTCAAATCATTCATCCATTTCACCTCAAACTTGTTACATAAATTCAAAACCACTTGGAACTTCACGTAGACAAGGAGAAGAGCATCATTTCCACGGTTTCTTGGAGCTTTCTAGTGGCCAAAAATCTGATCTTTAATATCCAAGAAGGTATCAAATCATCTAGGGTCTGTTTGGTAGGATGTAAAATATTTTCTTTGGGAAAATATTTTCATTGGAAGTCTTTTTCTGGAAAAAGTTTTGTTTACTTTCTAATTTTCATCTGTTTGGTTACTTTTGGAAAACATTTGTCCTCATGAGTAATTAATTCAATTCCTCACCATATTAAGAAATTCTCTCCCATCGGCTGTCTCCGCCATTCCTCTCTCGTCTCCATCACAAAAAACTTTCCTCCACCACATATACCACCCCTGCCATCATTCTTTGATCGAGAAGAGATTAAAGCAATAGACACATGAATGATCGATATCAGTTTTCCAACTCAACCATAATCAGTCATAAGACATTGAAGATGACAATGAAATAAAACCAACTCTCACAAGAATATTTTTACTGCTAAAATTCTTTCAAAGATCTAGAAGATCTCGGATTGAAATTTCCAAAGCAAAAGCTGGACATTGTTGGTGATATATAGAATTAGTTCATCTCTCTCCTCCGTGGCCAATCTTAAAAGACTTTCTTCGTCCTGTAAAAGTTCCTCCGAGATCTCTTCTTTCTTTATGCTACCAATCTCCTTGTTTTGTCTCTCTAGATCCTCCATATTTTTGTAGATCTTAATTGTTTCTGTAAATCTGACACAGATGCAATGGGATGTGCGATATGTTGGATATTGTTTCTGTGAGAGGAGGAATAGCATGGAATGAATAGAGGGATCGATGATGTTTTGTCGAGAGATATCAGACAATCTCACAGGAACTATTTCCTATGGCTTTTTACTTCTTATGTTGATGAATGTAACTAAGGACAAAAGGGACAGAATTAGAGGGTTGAAAATAACTTCAGTAAATTTTTAAGTGAAGTTATTTTACACCCACTTATGGAAAAGATTTTACAACAGAAATCATTTTCTTAGCGCTAAATTGAACCAAACAGCGGAAATCACGGAAAATATTTTCTGGAAAATCTTTTCAGTCGAAACAAACAGACCCCTAACCTTTGAAATTTGATTTTTGAGAGTTATATTGGATTTGGAAACTTGTAGTTTCATGTGGGTAACTTTGGTTGGTTGAAAATCATGTGAGTGGGCTCTATGAAATCCCACATTGGACTTGATGAGCTGATATGATGATTTTAGATGTTATTTATGTTGATTAAGTGCTAAACTAGTAGATATAAGTTGAAAAACTAAAAAGAAAATCAAAGGGAAATTTGAAAGAGAAAGGGCCCGAATCTGCCCTGTTTGTGCAGAGGCTTTGGTTTGAATTTTTTTTTGGTTAAATTGCCTTGATTTTGATGTAGATATGTTGTATAGGTTGTGTGGAAAGTTTCCACAAAAAATCACTTGATTTGGTTGGGTAAAAGTTGCACTTTCGAATCATGTTTAAATCTGGAAAACGTGTACAGAGGTACTCTGGCAGCGAATTTTAAACGACCATAACTCTTTGCTCTGAAGTCGAAATTGAGTGCCGTTTGCGGCATTTGAAGCTAGACACTTTCAGTTTCCTAAAGGTATAAAATGCATCTCCGGATTTGACTTGAGTGAACCGTACCAATTCTTCAAAGTTATCTGTCCTGTTTTGTTGCTCTGCTAGAGAGTCAACGAGGTGCTGGAACCTGTTACTTGAATTTGGACAGAATTTTAAAATGATTTCTTCTGATGAAATGTAGCGCTATGAATGTAGTTTCCAAGGCCATCAACCAAGCTTAATTCCAAGTTGGATTGAGTGAGTTAGGGCCTAATTACAGACCTGCGTCAGTGATAGAAAACCCTAATTTTGGTCTAGCCAATGACTTATTTTGAATTGGGATTTGTTATTTTGAAACTCTTGGTGTTAATCACCTACCAAATGTATGTTGAATGTTTCTTGGACCTTTGTTTCATAATGAATCATGTTTGAGATGATTTCTTTGGCCAAAGGTTCGAAAAAAGGAAAACGGAAGCCTAGGGCAGATTTGCCTTGGAAATTTTTGGAACTTTAGTGGTCTTGTTAATTGACTTCCCATACGAAATTTTACATGAAATTTGACAGAGAAGTTTCTCTTATATGGTAGTGTAATCATACCAAATTTGGTGCCATTCCAAGTCTATTTCGATGCCCAACTAGAGTTCCAAAATTTGTATTTCAAATCTGGAAAATTGCCCAATGGTCTTAATTTTGAACCAACTTTGAGCTGCTATATCTTGGTGCTCAAAACTCCGATTCTTGTTCCGTTTATTTTGTTTTAAACCTTGATTGTAACTCTAATTGAGTGTCAAATTTGAGAGGCTAGTTTATATTCTGTGAATTTTGTCGAATTTTCAAATTTAGCCAAAAATCAACCTCAAATCTGTTTTGGGAGTCCAAAACAGCAAATTGAAACCAAAATTTGAGTGTTTTTCGTTTTGAATCATGGAAAAGTCCTTCTAGGAACTTTTAGTACTTTAGAAATAGTTTCCAACGGTATCGAGTTTTTCAATTTTGGACTTACGAAGAGTGAGATATGATTTTTTCAAGAATGTACCTCAAATCTGAAGTTTTCAAACTTGACGGGAATTGAGTTTTTAAAACTCTTCCCCTATCCTTCAATACTACTTGACTATTATGGACTTGTGTTCACGAAAGAAATCAGTTTTTTCTTATGTTATTAAACACTACTTTCGAACCTTGAATTTTGAGCAATTAAAGCTCATTTTCATGATATTTTCTTAGATTGTATAAGTGTACAATCTCTTTCTTGATAAATAGGGAATTCTAAGTGATAGTGTGTAATAAATACCTATTGTTTGCTCAGGCATTCAAGGGGACCTTCAAGAGGACCTCACAACGGACACCTAAGTACTCGAATTGTACTTCATACACTCCTTTTGATTAGGTGAGTGTCAAGTGCATGTCTAGTTGAAATTATGTGAATTTGCAAGTTATGTATAGAACGATTATAATCGTTGAGTCGAGTGTGTACTTTATCGCACTCGTTCTTATTTATATGAATTATGATTGAATTGATTGAAAATGATTGAATTGATTGAAATACAATGAATGATTGAATGAAATGACATGATATGCTATGGCTGTATACGTCATTGGAGTGAATCTCCTCGACTCATAACTGAACTGAACTGGGGACGTCCAAACTCATCGGCCGACCTTGGACTCGGTCCGGCATGGGTTTTGGTCGAGAACCTTGGTGAGCCATGAGACAAACTGAATAGGCATGATCTATTAGAGAGATCTTGCTTGGCCTACTCGTGCAGTAGCGCCTCTATAGCAGTTCGGGTCCGGTGGGGAGTTGTATGGTGGAAGGAACTGTGAAGAAAAACGGAGATCTACGGACTTAAAAGTACCGACCCGATTGACGGAGTGTCATCACGGGAAGGTAATCGATCGAGCAATGGCAAAGTAAGTGGAACTTAGTTCCTGAGAGCTCTTATATCTTTGAATTGTTTCTGTTTACTTTTCTTGTCTGAATTGTTATTTACTTGAATATAATTGTTTACTCGCTATATGGGATTGTTATTTGAACAACGTGCTTGCAAGTGCGTTTCTTGGTCTCACGAGCAATTGCTCACCCCGTAGATTTGTTTTCCTTAAGAATGGAATTGAGGTGAAACTTGGAGGAATCTTTGGGATGAACTTTTGTAATAGGGATTCAATTGTAATCAAATGGATATCTTTAGGGCAGATGTATGTCTTTTGAAATTGATGTAATTTTGTACTCGTGGTGTAAGACTGGATATTTGATTATGGAAGCGACTTGTATTAATGATTATTATCATTGAGTTTGAATCGAATGGTCTTGAGTCCTGACGAGAGTTAGGCAGACGTCCCGTTGATACCCTTTGATTCGCCTTAGAGAGAAGTGGGGGCGTCACAAAGGGTCCCTTAGGTCATGTTTTTATTTCAAATTGTATATTTAATTGTTTTAATAAATTGGTATCATGCATAAACCTTAGAGAGAATGCCACATAGGGAATCTCGTGTTTGGAATAAGCCACCTTGTATTTCGGATATGTAATCCAATGAGACTTGCACGTTTATATTTCTTGTACCATCCAAAGGGGTAGTACACAAGATAAGGTAGGATACGATCTTTCCCATGATAGTAGGCAAGTTTTGCACATTAGAATATGAACATCTAACAATCAACTTTTGGCCATTTTGTCAGAATTGGCAAAAATCCCTTACGTAAAGGACATTAAATTGAAGAAATGCACAAATAATCCCTCATCGTTGAGACGATAAATATATTGAGGCTAAATCTTGATTTTAAAAGGCTCATAGGCTAATGCATCGTAATGAATTTTTTGAAACTACCAATAGGTAGACAATTCAATCGATTTTTGAATAAACCATCAATTCCATTCAATCCATTTGACCAATTTATTCATCAATTTCATCCAACCTATTTTATCAAGTCATTCATTTTTAGGACAATTCAGTTATTTTTGAATAAATCATTAACTCCATTTCATCTATTTGATCAATTCAGTCACTTTTAGAACAATTTAGTCATTTTTGAATAAATCAAGACAATTTAATTCAATCCATTTGATCAATTTCATCCAATCCATTTTATCAATTCATTCATTTTTAGGGTGATCCAGTCAATTTTGAATAAATAATCAATTTCATCCGATCCATTTGATCTGTTGATTCTTTTTAGGGTTTCGATCTAAGGTTCACTGAATAAACTAGTCGAGACATTGCAATTCTTTCAAGAGTAAGTTCTTTCACACATTATTTTATGTGTCAATTAAAGTAATCAATCCATTTGAAATTTGTTCTCATTTTGTTAGGACAAATGTCTCTTGTCACTCCAATTGATCAAATTTTTCAAATTGCTTTTCATTCGAATATCAATAAGTTGATCGGATTCATCAGGTATTGTATAGTGCCTACTCTAGAGGATTGCATTCTCATTTTAAGCCTACCTTTGGCACAAAAAGGGCTCCCCAATAGGACATACATCCGAATTACTTTAATTTTTACTAACTTACGTCTTTTTCTTTTTCTTTCTTTCTTTTTTGTTAGCAATTAATCAAGAGGGGAATCTCAATAGGATTTTTTCTAAATTTTCAAATAATTACAAACATAACTACACAAAGAAACTCCATCATTACACGATCACGTAGCCGAGATTCGAGAAATAGTATAAACATGAGTGCACATCTTGAATTATCCAATAGGTCTGCAACGATGCCAACAGCTGACACTGCAAATTTGGGAGTTCAATTGAGCAAGATATTAAACAAATTCACTGAATTGAGCGAAAAAAATAACAATCCAAAAACGCATAATTGACTAACTGGTTGCTAGCAGTGGCAGTATCCAATATTGAACCCATGCCTATCAACCAACCTGAAATAGAATACCAACCACCTCCTCTGTCTCATACTTAAGTTACCTTCGCACTGTCCTTTGCAAACATACCCGAAGAGACTTTCACCTACCCCACTTTCAGTTTTTCATACACTTACTGCTATAACATCCAAATCAACCCGATCAGCATTCAAGTGCCTCGGAATTACCTAAACTCTCAAGTACCTCATCACACCATCACTGAGCCATTCATGTTGGATGCTGCTATGCAAGAGAAGGTTGAAACGGGTGAATGTTTCGCCTCAATAGACAAAAATCTGTTGAAAAGATTGGATAAATTTGATGAGTTCATGAGAAAAGGCCAAAGATTGAGCAAGTCTGGAGGTTTGGATTATGATGAGTTGTGTCTTTTTCCAAACATGCAATAGCCTTCGGGTTTTAAAACACCCAAATTTAGTAAATATGATGGAACTGGTAATCCCAAAATACATTTAAAATTGTTTGCAAATAAGTTGGGAAAGCCAGTAGATAATAAAAAATTTACCAATATGTTTATTTCTCAAGAGTTTGGAAGGTAATGCCCTGGATTGGTACTCCAATTTAAAGCTTGAAGAAATGAAGACATGGGTGGATTTGTCAACCGCTTTTGTAAGACAATATGAGTACAATTGTGAGTTGCTCCAACGAGGACTACACTTGAGGGGCCCAAGAGGAAACCATCGGAGGATCATAAGACGTATGCCAAACGTTGGAGGAAACTAGCCACTAAAGTGGAACCTCCGATGTTCGAAGACGAAATTGTTCGAACATTTATCAAGACTCACAACCCGCCTTATTTTGAGGAAATTTTTCGAATGACTGGATGCTCATTTGCAACTATTGTAAAACAAGTTAGAAAATTTGACGAATTTGTGAAAGTAGGAAAGATAGTCAATGTGTCAACCTTGAAATTGCAACTGGAAGCCTTGCGAAGTCAAAGTTGTAGTGGCAAGAAACCTCAGTTCAATAAGAAGGAAAGAGAGAATACTTTTGTTTGGAATTAGAGCCCCCCAACTAAACCCAAATGTCAAAACCGATCCACCTACTCATTCCCCTACCCTTATTACCCAAACCCCCGTTCTGTCTATTACACTACTGTCAACCATCCTCACCTCCGACCCAACTACACAAACATACCTGCACCACCTTTCCAAATTTTTCAACCAAGTTTGCAAACCCGACCTCGACTTCCTTTTAATACAAGACCTGTTCTACCGAACAACCAAACCTATAATCATTCTCAAACCAATAAAACTCAAAATCAAATCCAATATCGTACCTTTACCAATTTGGGCCGACCCATTGACCAATTATATGAGCAATTTAAAGCTGCTGGTAAAGTTGGCATAATGCCTCCCAAAACTTACCCTAAGGGCCTTCCTGTTGGTTGTGATTCTCAAATCATTTATGCATATCACTCTGGAAATCTTGGCCACTCTACCGGCAATTGTCGGGTACTAAAACATAAGATCCAAGACATGACTAACGCTGGGGACGTAATTTTAAGGAAAAAAGGTGAATCAGGACCGAATGTCAGCAAGAACCCTTTTCCTGAGTATAAAGATACTGTAGGGGTCATTACTAATGATGAGGAGTTTAAGCAGCCTGTCAAATACACTGTGGGGGAGAATGAAATAATCGAAATAGTCCAAAAGCGTTTTGTGCTCAAAGGAACCATTTGAAAGTGGACTGCAAATCACGTTCCCTCCCGAAGGGAATTTTGGTAAATTTAGAGGATTGTCTTTGGTTGTGAACTATGAAAGAAATCATTCACATTGTTCATCTTTTACATTTCCGTTTTGTAAATAGTTTTGATTCAAATATCTTTTCAATACAAATCTTATGTTAAATAGCATATCTTTTGTTAAATAGCGTATTATGAAATTTGTCCTTCATTTGAAATTCAATAAAATGCACAGCGGTTATTTTTCAATGGTTTTATTTACGTATTGTCGTATTTATCTCATTCTTTTCAGATGGTAAAAAAAATAAAATACATTGACCCTTTGGATATCACCATTTCGAAATTTGATGACTGCAATGTCGATATCTCTCACGAGTTTTGAAATTGAAAATTCAAGACGTGAGCGATAACGAGAAAGAATCTGAGTCTTTGTTAAAGAACTTTGAACAATATGAAGAGAAATCCAAACCGAACTTAGAAGAGACAGAAATCACTGGCACTGGGGTCAATGTTAAGGAGATAAAAATTAGCATTCATTTGAATGAAAAGCAGAAAAAGTGCTTACAATAAGGAGGTCAAACCACGACTATTCGAAAAAGGAGACAAAGTGTTGAAACGAATTTTGCCAGTGCAAGAGGAGGCCAAAGGCAAGTTTGCCCCAAGTTGGCGAGGCCCATTTATCGTCAAGAAGGTATTGTTTGGTGAAATACTTGTTCTTGTAGAAATGGATGGATAAACTTTCCCTCAACCGATCAATTCGGATATGTGTAAGAAATTCTTCATCTGATAAATGAAATTTTCCTTTCAGGGTTAATGCGAATAATGGAATGAATGTCAGGCATTCTTCCTTTTCAATTAAACATTCTATTTCTAATTATCCCTTTTGAACTTTCAAAATAAATTATTTCGTTTGGCAATCCCTGAGAATCGCAAACCCCACACTGGAGCAAGTTTGAGTTGAAAGAAAAGGAAAGAAAAATATCAAAAGGTGAAAAGCGATAGAGGAGCAAAAAGAAAAAAAAATTAAAGGAAAAAACCTTAGTTAAAAAATAAATTGGAGCAAATTTTGAAAATTTCAAAAGATGAATGGAATGAGAGAAGAAAAAGGGGGAAAATGGAAGAGAAGAGAACCTCAGTTGAAAATAAGTTGGGGCAAGTTTTGATTGAACCCTAAAATAGGGTTGGCACAACAATGCGATTTCAGATCATTTGAACCACTTTTGAAATCTGTTTTCAAATCTTAACTTTTTTAAGCACCTCATCAGACCCCATTGCAAAAGTTGAAAGTTCTGATTTCTGTTATTTGTATTACCTCTTTTAGTAAATTTTCTAATCAAATGACAAATGATATACACCTTTACCAATTTTGCAAGGGAAAGGTTGTCGCACTGATACCATTATTTCTTAAAACATGTTTCTAAGTTGATAAGGGCTATCGGGATTTGTTTATCAGGTGAAAACCCGAAAGGGCACCTTTGAAAAAGAAAAGAAAGAAAAAAGAAGAAAAAAAAGGAAAAGAAAAAAGGAAAAAATAAAAGGTGGGAGTAGTCTTAGTGAAAACTCGAAAGGGTGTTAAGGTAAGGTTTTATAAGGAGAAGTGAGTTTGGATTTGAAAGGTTGGTGACTCAGTTTATTAGAATTTCTCTTTACATTGTGGTTCTGTTGCCAAGCATTGAATTTCGAAGGAACGATATCTAAAGGTCAAATGTGACATTTTGTTCAAGAATCAAAGTGTTTTGATTCATCAAACATAAACTTTTGAGTGTACAGGTTTATTTCTCTAAATCAATTTTCTATCAATAAAGGTAAATCGTTGCTTTCATGTTACTTGGATTTTCATCATTTTTGTGTAAATAAAATATTTTTCTTGTGTTTCATGGTCTCATTTATCCCTTTGGGTTTATCAAATGATAATCTCTCTGATTTATTGAAAGTCTCTGGATATCAAATGTTATATTTCATTAGCGTTGGAAGTCAACAAAACTTGATATAGTTCACAGAGCGAAGTTGAATTTTTGCAGCATCGAGGGGAGAAGATCATAATACTCATGTTTACATGTTTCTTGAAAGTTGACGGGTCGAATGGTGGTGGCATTATTTGTTCTTTCTCTTGCAGATCCATACGTGTTTCAAATAACAAAATTGGGGCAAATTTTTTATATAATTGTAAAATATCGCCCAAGAATTGAATATTCATGATTCAGACCGAAGAAGAGGTGTGAATCAAAATTCTAAGGAGGAGCAACAATGCCATAATGCAAAGCGAATAATCGGTTGCACAATAATTGGTTGAATTTGGGGCAAAGTTTTTGAAAAGGTTCCCTATGTGAGTATTCAAAAACTTTTCCATGCACTAATGCTTCCCTTCTTGACCAATCAAATTTAATTTCTTATTGGTGAGTCTCAGCGTCCACCGAATACCTTTCTATCAATTTCTTGAAAAATCAAATTTAATTTCTTATTAGTGAGTTTCAGCGTCCACCGCGCACCCTTCTACCCCCCCTTCTTGACAAATCAAATTTAATTTCTTGTTGAAGAATCATCTCGGTAGGTTTGGGTTGTATCCTACTAACAGTTTTTACCTCGGTTGGGTTTGAGTTTTATCCCACCATCCTCGGTAGGTTTGGATTGTATCATACTGACCGTTTTTACCTTGTTGGGTCTGAGTTTTATCCCACCAATTTCGGTAGACTTGAGTTGTATCCCACTGACCGTTTTTACCTCGATTGGGCTTAAGTTTTATCCCACCGATCTTGGCAGGTTTAGGTTGTATCCCACTTATCGTTTTTACCTCGGTTGGGTTTGAGTTTTATCCCACCAACCTCGGTACTGACCGATGTTATGGCAGGTTCGGGTTTTATCCCACTGACCTTTTTATGTTTGCTTATTTCAGTTCACGGCAAAATAACTACAAGTAAGTATTTGGTATCTACGTCTTTGATTCGAATCTCTTCGAAACTCAGATAAAGAGGAGTAAGTTATAGACACCAAAATTTTATTTATTTAATTCAATTTTAGCTTTATTTTGTATTTAATTTAATTTTAGCTTTATTTGTTATTTAATTCAATTTTAGCTTTATTTTTATTCTTGTTTTATTTTATTGATTAAATGATAGTTAGTGTTTATTTTTTTGCTTATTTTTATAAATTAGATTTATCATTTTTATTTTAAGATATTTTTGCATTAAATTTCTGAAAAGGAAAATTCTCACAAAAATTCAAAAAATTGTTTTTAATCCTCTTAGATTCAATTTCTTTAAAATAAATGAAAATTTTGCAATGCAATTTCAATTAGGAATTAATTTTTTTGTTTACCTGAATTGATTTTTGAAAAAAATAAAAAAATATATTTAAAAAAAGGGAAAAATATGTGGGTAGGTGGAGGGTATGCATGTTGGACAAGTGTGTTAAAGGAATATTAGACAAGTGTTTTGGGTTTAACACAACACATGTAAAGGGGGCAGGTGGCTAGGACACTTGGAAGTTTAGGAAAAATATGAAAAACAAACAAAACAAAAAAAAAGAAAAAACAAGAAGCTGGGGGCGGATGAAGAAACAAACAGAGAGAAAAAAGAGAAGAGGGGCTGAAGAACAGGAAAAAGGGGGAAAAATCTGGAAAATTGGGAGAGAGAACTTTGGGGAGTTAAACGAGAGAGAGAGGTAGAGAGGACGAGAGAAAGAAAATCTAGAAAAAAAAAAAAAGAAATCAAACAAGGAAAAAGAAAGCTACGGGCAAGGGTAAGGAAAAAACTAAGAGAGCTAGAGGAAAAAGCTGGTAAGGAGCCTCAGGGCTGAACAAAAGAGAACAAGAGAAGGAGGAGAAAAGCTACGGGGGAGGAAGTGAGGAACGAAGGAAAAGAATGAAAAAAGAAGAGTTTCAGAGAGGAAAAACTGCAAGCTTCAGGCTATAGACGAGGGAAAAAGAAAAAATAGAGGGAAGGAGGGAGAAACAGGAAAGAAAAAGAGAGAAAAGGGAGGAGGGGAAGTGAAGGAAAATTAGAAAAACAAGGAGGGTTCATCTGAAGAGCAGCTGGAACTGCCGCCACTCGCAAGAAGCTGCCACCACTTCACCGGAATCCACCACCATCACCTGCGAATCTTCACCAAGAGAAAGCACTGTAAGGCTTTCCTTCTCCTTTCCTTCCTTTAATTTTTGCTAGCAAATGGATGAAAATGAGAGTTATTGACCTGCTTGCTTTTTCCTTCCTCTTTTAGCAAAATTTTTTATCCTTTTCTGGTGTTTATGCATTCATGTAGAGTGGCTGTAATTTCTATTGCTTGTAAGAAAGTTGATTGGGTTGCTGCAAATTCTAGGTTTTGCTACTGCGCAAATTAATGAATCAGTTCAGTCCAAAGCTGTTTCCTTGCTGTTTACTTGCGTTTTAGGTAGGATAGTGTTTGATGGTTTTTCTTTTCTTACCATCTTGTTCCTAGAATCTGTTTTCTCCCCCTAAAAACGAGGAACCTATCTGATGTTGGGTGTTTTTGCTGTGAAAATAAGAATAAATATTTGCGTGGGTTTTGTTCCAAACAATGTTGTGGTTCCTCCCAGTTTCATCGTATGACAATGGCAGTCCATACACTTGGTTCCTCCTTGTTTTGATGACCTGATATGCTTGAGGGAAGAAACCAACGAAGTTGCAATAAGAGCTTCGCCTACGCTGCATGAAAGTTTTTGGGAAAATGCATATTTTTGGCCCCTCTCTACTCTAGGCTTCCTTTGTTGCTTGTTCAACAGTGTGTTCATGATGGTTTTGTGGAAGCTAATGAATGTTGGGTTTCGAAGCTATGTTTAAAGTCATTGCAAACTTCCTGGGGTTGTTAATAAGCTACAAAGTTGCAGAAATAAAGGAACCAGCGAGGCGACGAAGGCTTTCGAACCATTTGCATGAAATATTTCTAAAATTGCATTTTACCCCTCACGTTTCTCCTTATTCTATTATGGCCCAGAAAATTGGAATATTTAATCAATTTTGTCCCTTTAAAATGGTATCTTTCTTTAGTATGTTTTAATGTGATTCTTGGACAGATTTTTTAGGAATTTTAGAATGAAATTTGAAGATTTAATAATTTTTGATAGATTATAGTTTTAATTTGGATTTTAGTAAAATTTTGGGTAGTTTTGTTGTTTAATTATAGCAAATGGGTTTTCATTCATTTTGTGAAATTTAGCATTTGGTTTTGATATGCTTCATTTTAAGCCCTTAATTTTACTTTGTTTTAATTTTAGCCCCTCAATATTAGTTATAATAATGAGTTGACCCCTTAAACTTCTTTAATTCTTTCAATTGGATCCTTGCTTGTCTTAATTGGTTGAATATGGGTTGTTTACTTTCATTTGAATGCTATAATTGATTCAATTTCGTGTTTATTTCCATTTCTTGTGATTGTTTGTTAATTAAAGTGATGTTTTGACCCTTTTCTTTGTTTTGGAGGGTAAATAAGAAAAATTGCATTTCTTTATGTCACCAGTTCAAGAGAGGTACATTGTACTCCTGTATTTTGATTTTACTTGATCCTATGTGCTACTATGTGATTTTATGTGTGAAATTACATGCTTGTTTGAATTTTTTTTATTATTTCATTTATTTCTTTATTCACTTTATTTATTTTAATTTTGTATGTTTATTTTAATTTAAATTTGGTTATTTGAGAGGCATTTAAATGCCAAGATGTAATAGTTAGGTATTTATTTCATTCTCTACCCCTTTAGATTGTAGTTAGGGCCTCCAAATATAATAGTTAGATCTTTCTTTGCTTTTTTGCTTTGTGTGTTTTGCATGCTTGTGTGTTTATGTGTTATTTGCTTTCTTAGGGTCTTGCATCTAGATATCATGTTTATGTGTTATGTGCTATATGTGATTTATGTGTTTATTTACTTTTATTATGTTTTATATGATCTATTTGATTATAATAAATGCACGTCGTCATCACACTAGTCCAACGCTAGTTGTGACCCCTTTTTCGATTCCACACTAGTCCAACGCTAGTCGCGGCCCTTTTTTTCAATTTCTCAATAGTCCAATGCTAGTGAGAACTCATAGACATGGGTTAGTCCAACGCTATACCCTTAGGAACCATCCACGTATTAGATCATGTTTTTGTGACAATCACTACATTTTCATGCATATTTTTTACTTTTTAGGGTTTTGTCATTTTTGCATGACATTTTCCTTATATATATATATATCCCTTATCCCATAATTCCCCTATATGTATATTCCTTATCCCTGTGTGTGAGACATGACATTAGACTTGCATTTCATTTAAGGAAAATTAGAACTAGGTTAGATCATTTTGCTTGCCTAGATTAGAAGAGTACTCCTCGAATATGGGATATGGACGAGTGTTGTTTTTTAGCCTTAGCACGCTCGTATTCTCTCTATAAAAGGAAAAATCGAGCCACGAAACTCAGTCCTGTACCCGTTATGTTGCATTCCTCTCTTTTAGGTCACGTATATTTGTATATTATAATTTTTCTATTTTTCCAAAGTCTCATATGTTGCATAATCATAATCTCTTCAAATAATCATTGTTGGACATCGCAATTGATGCGATTTGCACCAATCAAGCTTTGAAGAGACATATTGACCCTTCCGATATACATTAGGTCTAGGTTTGCATTCATATAGTGGCATCCAAATGTGATAAATTTTAAATTAAAATAAGAAAATTTTTTACTAAATCACGCAACCAGCCTTGGCTAGGTTGAAAGGGTGTTTTGGATTTTATTTTTGCCTTCCCTTTCTTCAACTGTGACTCCCAAACCCTTTTCTCTGATTTTCGAAAACTTGGAGTCGTTTAAAAAGATTTTTCTCTACTTTTTTATTTAAAATTCATTTTAGATGACTTGGTACACCTTAAGTCAAATACCAAGTGGCGACTCCTATTTTTTGTTAAAAACCCTTTTTAAACTATTATTTTGGGCCAAAAACCGTCGCACTTTTAAGTCCCATTTTTAGGCCCATTTTCTTTATTTATGTTCTAAAAATCAAAAACTCATTTTCACTCAAAATTAATCAAAATTCATTTTTTATAAAAACCTTATTCTTCATTCAAAAATGGGGCGCGACACGATCCTAGAACCACCCTGGCAAAAAATAGAAAAAGCTAAAAATTCATGGCACTAACTACTGGATCAAGAATAAGCTTTCCCTCTTAATTGTCTTTTTGAACTCAATATGTTAAATTGTACTTTCAAATTGCAACTGATTAAGTTAATCTGGATTATCATACCTGAAGTGGGGATTCAAGAAAATTAAGAATAACACAAGAAATGATGCCTCTTAGACAACCTCCATCAATGCTCAAACTGGTGATTAGAGATTCCCATAGCATGGAGACTTGCTTTTATCAAGAGAACATTTTACTCCCTCTATGTCAAGTTAGCTATATCTTTAGATTACAAATGCAACACTTGCACAAAATTGTCATAATGTTCTTCAATATGGAGATGAAGAACAATGGATTTATAGATGACAAAGCCACCTTTTTTAGTCCCTTTTTCTAGATTTTTGAATTTCATGTGGCTATATAATTAATTTCTCTAAACTGATTGAAGGACTGGTATAAACCCATGTTTTTAAACTCGGATCTGACCGGCCGGTCCGACTGGTTGAACTTGGAACCGACCAAGTGTCCGGTCTGAGCTATCTTAAAAGCTCAAATTGGTCAAGACTCGGTCAAATCCGGTCAAAATCGGGTTTGACCGGAAACTTGAAAAACCATTAAAAAGCGGGTTTTTCTTATTCTCTATTTTAAAAATTTTTTCCCCTTCCTGACCTCTTAACTCCAAATCCTTGTGAGCTCTACCCTTCTCTGTAAATCCCTTTTCACTCTTTGACTTCAATTCAAGCATAAAAAATCAATGTTTTAACTTTTTTTCAAACAAGATATAATCTTAGATCTTGTATTCAAAAAAAGAAAAGATCCAAAAATGCAAAAAAAGGAGTGGAGAAGAGAACAATTTGAAGAAAACAGATAAAAGCATGATATTTCATGGGTTTGAGAACAAATAACTAATAAAATAAGAATGAAAATGAAATTAAAAGAAGAACAAGAAGAAGAAGAAGAAGAAAGGACTTGCAGAATGGCAGAGAAAGAGGAAGATGAAATGCTCTATGGAATGCATCAACCGTCAAGAGTAGAAGAAGAAATGAGAAATGTGGCGTGGGGTCAAAGCACTTTCATTTGATATAGGGTCAAAGCATTTTCGATATTATGTTTGATCCTTAAGTTGTTAAAAGCTATTAATATATCTCAAATATTTCATACTTTATAAATGTTGTTCTAAAGTTTGGTATTATTTTTCAATCAAATCCATAATTTTAATTCTAAACGTATTAATGTTCATTGAATAATATAAATTGCTCCTTGATTATTCTAATTTCTTTATATTTTATTGTTAAATACATTTGAAACATTAAATATATATATATGAATATACCTTTATTAATATTAACATGATCTTAGGCATTTTAAATATAATATTTTAATTTTTAAATAATTTTTATTTATGACGTCATCCGATTCAACTCCCAGTCAAACCTATTGACCCCTGACCCCTGATCTTGACGGAGTCGATACCCGGTCCAAGTCTAAAAACATAGGTTTAAACAATTTATATTTTTTTTGTCACATATGGGTAGAGATGATTGAAGGACTGGTTGTTCCCTCCTCTAAATGTTTGGTCCTAATTATTCATTTCTTCGAAAGAGGAATCTTTATATTGTCGTAGAGTGTAAAGTATTAAGATTCTGGCGCTTTTGATAAAATAAACCAAACGTGAGAGATGCTGTTGTTACAATAATTATAGCTAAAAGATAAAAAGTGGCATTGGAACCCAGATAAACATGAGTTTCAACTTTTTGTAGACTTTGTCATAGCATTCTGACGTGCGCGGGGTATACATATAACATTAAACTCATCCCAATCAAGTTTTACATTTATAAATTCCAAAATACCCCACACACGATTTATCGCAAGTATACGAATCGTGAGCGAGTATAGGGTATTGAGGGTCGATCCCACAGGGAAGATTGCAACTACCGGTGATTTTCGAACTCCTTTATTATTTAGACTATAAGCATGAAGTAAAAGTAATAAAATTAACATTAGAAAGCTCCTAGAGGTATGGAATTCCTTACTACTCTTGCAAGTGAAGTTACCGGTTAAATAAATGCTATTATCTTGGTTAGTTATGGCGTAATTTCCTAATGCATGTGAAACCTACTCTCGTAGTGAATTAACTATATTTGTAATTAAATCATACTTACTCTCGTGGTTATGAATTTATTACAAGGTCATTTCTTCTATGAAATTACATGAAACAAGTCACTTAAGCTACATAGGTGCACCTCTACTCTCGTGAGTGTACTTCCTAGGTTTATCACTTCTTTGAACAAGTGTTAAATTCCAATTCTCATTGCAAACTTAACACCTTTAGATAATCACAACTAATGGCCGGTTAATCATGATTAGAAAAGCAAAAGTGATAAATAACTTATTCAAAATAATATCACCAAATAACTAGGTAAACATCATGAACAAGATATAAAAAGTTCATCCATACTCTAGGCATGAACTTTAGAAAAACATGAAGAAAAACAAAGCCAAACTTGTATTATAGCTAAACATGAAATCAAATACAAAAGAGAAAGTAATAGGAGAGATGTCACCTTTGTCGCATGAGCTCTAACTCTCCATCTTTGCTCCTCCAATCTTTATCCAAATCTAGATACAAATACAAGAAGGAAAAACTACTCTACCTATACTATATTAATGAACCAAGAAAAACTAGTGAACACTACATTTTTGTGGAGTTCTTTCTAGCTTTCCAAAGTTATCAAAATGGTTTCCAAAGGCTGCCATTTATAGAGAATTCAAGAGGAGTTGTTTCTAGTTGGCAAAATTGACTCTTGAAACTCTCTTGAATTGTCTTTCCAACTTTCCAACTTGTTTTTGGTCAGATACAACCAAAATTGATGGCTGGAATTGAGTTGGAAAGGTTGTGTGTAAGCAAGGCAAGTTGGTCAGCAAATTACAACTATCATGCACGTTTTCAACTGATATTTTCTCGATGTTTGAAGCCGAAATAGCTCTTCTGTAAAACACAAAAGTTGTAGATATTTGACTTAGATTTCCAAAACATCAAGAATCATCTAATTTGGAGCTCTGAGGACCAAGATATGCTCAAAATACCACTAACTAGTCAGAGCTCTATTGTCAGCTTTCGACAGCAGATTTTGACTTCTGTTTTTCGACTTTTTGACTCAGAATACGGCTGAACTGGATTTTGATGTCTCATACCAAATGTAGATCTGTCTCTTAGCTTCAAAATGGTTTAAGAATCATCTCAATCCAATGTGTGTAACTCAAGATATAGCCGAAATACCACAAGTTGCCAAAGCTGAATTTTCTTGCATTCTTTGTTCTTAATTGCATTTCCTCTTTTGTACTTCATATTCTATTTTTATCACTTTAATCTATCATCAATTATCCAAATATCTTCTCAATGCACTCCATTTGATAATTGAATCATTAAACTTACAAAATATGAAATTTTTACCGTAAAAATCCGTAGAAATGCAATTTTTACTACTTAAACCATAAAATACATATTTTCACTAGAAACTTAGTTTATTAGCTATAAAATCAAATAAAACACAGCAAAATTAACCAATAAAATACACTAAAAATATGTAAAATATCTACTTGTCATATTCTTCTGTTGTTTTTCAATTTATGTATTTCGATTTTTTTTTGATATCCAACTAGAGCACAGCTGGTTAGTTTGGTAGTATCTGTTAATTATTATACAGTTTGCTTTTGTGGATTATAGAGAATGTTTAAAAAAAATAACAGGATAAAGAATTTTGCTGACCCACATTTTATCCAGATACTGACCGTAAATCCATTTTAAACTTTGATTCAGTAGCTAGTTTGAATTTTGTGCAGATAAAAAAGATTAAATCTTATAAGAAAATTATAATTTAGTGTAACAATATCTATACAATAGAGGATTAATTACATTCTATACAATAGGGGATTAATTACATTTTCCTCTCTTGTAGTTTGATCAAATTACCCATTAAACCCTGAAGTTTAGCCATATGACCAAACAGCCCTCAAAATCAATAAATCTCTAACAAAGAGCGCCCATACTGTTAGTCAATCGTAAGCATCCGGTTGTGCATTGACCAAGTTACAAAAAAGACACATCAAGTGTCCAAAAATGCCCTTAGAAATAAGGAAAATGAGAGCATCACATTTATAGCCCTTTCCAGAGTTATGGACCATTGTTAGCCACACGTCAATTTAAAAGGGAATGGGCTACTTATTCATCCGGTGATAGTTATCTTATCCCAAAGCCTCATTTTTTACTTTTCTCTTCCTTTCTTTCGCATATAACACTTCTGGTCTCTTCCAACTTTTCACTCTTCTTGATACTTTCTAACTATATATTTTCAGCCATTCTTTCTCACTTCTCTTCCAACCTTGCACCTCCCTCTCCTCCCCTTCTCTCACTACCACATTGCATTCAGAGTTTTCAATTCTTCTATAATTTCTTCATGCAACTTGTTCCAATCAGACAATTCCTACCTTTTTACCAAATAACATTTGCCTCAATTTCCTTCCAACCATAAATTAAGACTCACAATTGTGTATTGAACCAAACTTTGTATCCAACTTCAAATTAAGTAGCCCTATTTTGTAATCAATGACCAATTTAGAAGAAATTAAAAATTTTTCTAAAAAGAGAAGATTCTGCCATGACTAAATTAGGTATCAGTAGTTATGTGAGATAGAGTTGTTTCGACAATGATTTGTGGTTTACATGTTGAAACTTTTGTAAATGTGATTATAGAATCATATTCAATGATTTGAACAGATTTTCAATTGAGTCATCCATCTTTCAAAATTTATTGCAGTCTACGAATTTGTGATTATTTTCAACGGAGACAGATGATCATAACCAATCCCTGGGCATGACATTGTTCTTATTTAAGCTAGGAAAATCAAAGGAATTTTAGCACCAAAAAAAAGTAAAATAAAAAGAGAAAAAACAATAAAACTTAATCTAGATAATCGGTAAGAACCGCGGCGTCTGTAAGTTTAAAACTTGCACGTCTGTAACGCTACCGTTGCTCTAGAAATAATTGATACCATCAAAAGAAAAGAAACCCATCGTTGTCTCCACCAGCACCATCTTCTTCCTACTCTTCTCCATTGCCACTCTCCTGCTTACTCTACCTTCTCCTCCCCCTTTTTTTGTTTTTCACTCAAACCTCAATTGTTATATCACCAACAACTACTCCATCTTGATACCATCAGCCACCAATCCCGCTAAATTATCCTCTCTTCTCTCTTTTCAACCGTTTGCTATGAAACCGATGTGGACTTCCATGAGATCTAAATTGAGATAGTCACACATGGATCTGCAATTTTTCAAATCACATATTGGCTGCCAATGTTTCCTTTTTTCTTGTTAGACTTTCTTTGGAGATCACATCAATGGTTCAGGGGCCAAGATGAAGGATGATAGGGGCCAAAAAAAAAAGACAAGGGATAAAGATGAGCTGGTAAAACCGTCGGTGGGAAATTGGTGGTGTTGATTTGCCATGAAGTTCAGTTTCAATAGTTCTATATTCACCTTTACTCGGGTACTCGAATGACTCAGGCTGGTTATAACACAGTATTTGAAATTTTTCTAGAAGTATCATTAGTGAAATGAACTTTGTTATTTGAATTAGTAGCATTTAGTTATGTGAAGTTTCGCCGGCAAAACTGCAACGCAGAAGAAAGAGAAATTCTTTGAATTGGGCATTTTGGTCTTTTAATCACATCTAACTAACAGAGTTTAGGACTGTCACTGACAAGGAGGTAAAAATAATTTCGTCAAACTACAGGGCTTGTTTTGTAATATGGATAAGCCACAAGCAAGGTACATATAATTAACCCTATATGTAAAAAAAAAAGAAAAAAGAATCGGTTACAAGTTAGGCAGTGCAAAATTAATTTAGCCCTAAAAAAGGATCGAATGACTCTACAATCAGTTTGCATAACAGGAAGTGGCAGAGTACTCCTTTGATCTAATCAGATCTGTAAAGATTAGGTTACAGAAATATTATGGCAAAAAAACAGAAAAACTAGATCTGGTGAAGTTTTTGGTCACTTAATCACATCCAAGTAACAGAGTTTAGGCACTGTGACTGAGAAGGGCAAACTACATGGATTGTTTTGTAATATGGATAAACTACAAGCTAGTGATCAGTGTTAGGTCTGACCCAGGAATAAACAAACTAAAATTAGAATAAAATAGGCTGTATAACCGACCATATAAAGATTAGACGGTAAACACTAACCATATAAAGATTAGGCGGTAGACACCGGCCATATAATAATTAGGCGGTAAAACCGACCATATAAAAAAGTTGTGGCAACCCAATAAAAACAAATAACAAAGCAAAATAAAGACACAGAAATTTACGTGGTTCGGTTAAATTGATCTACGTCCACGGGCGGAGGAGGAGCAATATTTCTACTATGAGAAAGAAATACAAAAGCCGTAGAATAGTGGTTCTTAAGCCAATAAGGCACTATAAAAGAGTTAGGAAATATTCCTAAACTCAAAACAAGAGAGCCTAAATATTTGACTATAAATGGGCTGATGACTCAAAAAACTAATAGCCCATATAACTCTCTTGAGTGGTGCACCTTTCTTTCACCACGAGGCCATATATTTATAGGCCTCAAAGAGTCGTATTCTCCTTAGCTCTGTCCGATGTGAGAAGGAAGGAAAAACTTCCTTGTGCATTTATTTGATGTGGGACACGCCACATAACAAATCTCCACCTTGGCGTGTCTCTAACATCGATAATAATAAAACTGCTCCACCTTCTTTACATAAGCCCTAATAGGCCTAAATCACCAACAATGAACACCAATCAAGTCCAAACACTGTTTGAACTTATAAATTGGAAGAGACTTTGTAAACATGTCAGCAGGATTGTCCTTGGTATTGATTTTCTGAACAAGGACCTTTCCTTCAGCAATGATATCCCGAATGAAGTGATATTTCACATCAATGTGTTTCGTCCTCTCATGATACATCTGATCTTTAGTCAAATGTATAGCACTTTGACTATCACAGTGAACAACAGTAACACCTTAATGTAGATTAAATTTGCTAAATAAACTCTTCAACCACAAGGCTTCTTTGATTGCCTCGATCACAGCCATATATTCTGCTTCTGTAGTAGACAAAGTTACGACAGGTTGTAGAGTAACTTTCCAACTAACAGCACAACCGCCAATGCAGAATACATAACCTGAAAGTGATCTTCTTCTGTCAAGATCTCCGACGTAATCTGAGTCTACAAAATCAACCAAAGTGTTATTATTTCTTCCAAACTCCAAACATGCATTTGAAGTACCTCGCAAGTATTTGAGAATCCACTTCACAGCCTGCCAATGTTCTTTACTAAAGCAAGACATATATCTGCTAACAACACTGACTGCATGTGAGATATCTGGACGAGTACAAACCATTGCATACATAACACTGCCGACTCACTGGAATAAGGAACCCGTGCCATATAATCTTTCTCTTCATCTGATTGTGGTGATTGAGCAGCAGATAGCCGAAAATGGCTAGCAAGAGGAGTAGATACTGGTTTAGTATCTTTCATGCCAAAACGCTCCAAAACTTTCTCAAGATAATTTTTCTGGGTCAAGAACAACTTTCCTACTCCTCGATCTCATTTAATATCCATGCTAAGAATTTTCTTAGCTGCTCTCAAATCCTTCATTTCAAATTCACTATTTAACTGTAGTTTCAAAGTGTGAATTTCTGACAAATTCTTAGCAGCAATGAGCATGTCATCAACATACAGCAATAAGTAAATAAAAGAACCATCATTTAACTTTCGGAAGTAAATACAACTATCATACATGCTCCTTGAATAATCATGACCCAACATAAAAGAATCAAACCTCTTATACCATTGTCTTGGAGACTGTTTCAATCCATATAAAGATTTCTTCAATAAGCAAACATGGTCTTCCTTACCTTCAATTTCAAAATCCTGTGATTGTTTCATATAAATTTGTTCTTCAAGTTCGCCATGTAAGAAAGCTGTCTTAACATCCAACTGCTCCAATTCCAAATCATACATGGCAATTAAGGCAAGCAAAACGCGAATAGAGTTATATTTAACAACAGGTGAAAATACATAATTAAAATCAACACCTAGTACTTGACTATAGCCCTTTGCAACCAATCGTGCTTTATACCTTGCATCCTCAACCCCTGAAATACCTTCCTTCTTCTTGAAAACCCATTTGCATCCAACAATTTTCTTATCTGACGGCGGCTTTACAAGAACCCAAGTTCCATTCTGATGAAAAGATTCAATTTTCTCATTCATCGCAATCAACCACTTTGCAGAATCATCACAAGAAACTGATTCTGAATAGGTGGAAAGCTCACCAACTGCATCAGTTTCTTCTGCAACAGACAAAGCATATGCAACTAAATTTGCATATCTTTGTGGTGGTCGAATTTCTCTCCTTGGTCTATCTCTGGTTATGGAATACTCTTCTTCCTCCGAATATATCTTCAACAGTAGATTCAAGTGCATCTACTGGCACTTGTTGAATAGAAAATTTGGACGAAGAAGGATCAGAACTGCCAATATTAATCTCCACCTACTTCTGCGTACTATCAGTAGTACAAGGACTAGAAGACTCCTTATTGGAAGATATCATAGATAATTCATCAAAAGTAACATCTCTACTGATTACAAATTTTGGAGATTTAGAATCAGGACACCATAATCTGTATCCTTTCACCTCAGAAGTATACCCAACAAAAATACACTTTTTAGCCCTTGACTCCAATTTTCCATCATTCACATGCATGTATGTTGGACATTCAAAAAATTTTAAATTTGAGTAATCAGCAGCAGTACCTGACCAAACTTCCTCAGGAGTTTTGAAATTTAGAAATGCAAAAGGAGCACGGTTGACAATATAACAGGCCATATTGATCGTCTCTGCCCAAAAGTCGTTTGTCAACCCAGCATTGGAGATCATACATCTTGCTCTCTCCAAAAGCGTTCTGTTCATACGTTCGACTACACCATTTTGTTGAGACGTCATTCTGACAGTGCGATGCTGAATAATTCCTTCATTTTTACAGAATCTATCAAATTCGCTTTCACAAAATTCCATGCCATTATCCGTTCTCAACCGCTTAATATGTTTTCCTGTTTGTTTCTCAATCAAAACTTTTCATTGCTTGAAAGTTAGGAAAACATCATTTTTATATTTAAGGAAATATACTCAAACTTTTCTTGAATAATCATCAATGAAAGTTAACATATACCTGACACCACCTTTAGAAGGAACACGAGAAGGACCCCATAAATCTAAATGAATGTAATCAAGAGTACCTTTTGTCTTGTGAATTGCTGGTGAACTGAAACTGACTTTTTTCTACTTCCCAAAAATACAGTGTTCATAGAATTCCAATGGTCCGGTACTTTCACTACAAAGAAGTTCTCTTTTGCTCAGTATGCTCAAACCTTTTTCGCTCATGTGCGTCAAACGCATATGCCATAATTTGGTGATGTCAATATCTGACAAAGATGATGTTGAAACAGCAGCAGCACCTGTAATAGTAGATCCCTGCAAAATATACAAAGTACCAAATTTGTGTGCCTTCATAACAACAAGAGCACCACGAGTGATTTTGAGAACTCCACCTCCACCTGAATACCTGCACCCAATAGACTCAAGAGTGCCCAAAGAGATGAGATTTTTCTTCAAATTTGGAACATGTCTAACATTTGTGAGTGTCCTCACAATACCATCGTACATTTTAATCCGGATTATGCCTTTGCCAACAACTTTACAAGCAGCGTTGTTGCCCATTAAGACAACTCCACCTTCAGTTGATTCATATGTTGAAACCAATCCCTATTGGGACACATATGATATGAACAACTCGAATCTATGATCCACTCATTGTTAGACCTAAAATTATTTTCCGTTGCGCAAAAAATAGTTCCATCATTCTCATCAACTGCAATACTGGCCTCGGTGGTTTCACTCTTTTTCTCCTTTTGCTTTCCTTTATTTTTCAATTTAAAGCAATCAGAGATAACATGACCCTTCTTTTTACAATAATTACACACCACATTTTTATGTTTGGATTTGGATCTACTTCTATTTTCTGTGTTTCTCTTTTCAGATCTACCCCGAACAAATAAGCCATCGGCTTGACTCCCACTAGTTTTCCCAGTAATATCCCTATTTATCTGCTCTTTAGATTTCAATGCAGATTTAATTTTCCGATACGAAATTGTTTCTTTTCCATAAATCATAGTATCACGGAAATACTTAAAGGAATGAGAAAGAGAACACAAAAGTAATAGGGTCTGATCTTCATCATCAATTTTCGAATCTATATTCTCCAAATCCATAATAATGGAATCAAATTTATCAAGATGGGAGAGTATAAATGTACCTTCAGACATCCGAAACATATACAAACTCTGCTTCAGATATAGTCGATTCTCGACTGTCTTCTTCATATACAAGACTTTTAATTTATCCCACATAACCTTGACCGAAGTCTCCATTGCTACCTCATGCAATACCTTATCGGAGAGATTTAAAATTATGTTGGATCTGGATTTCTTATCCATTTCGGCGAAATCCGGATCCTTCACAGTTTCTGGCATTTTGTCTACTCCTTGTATTGCCAAATCAACTCCGTCTTGAACAAGAATGGCCTCCATCTTGAGCTGCCACATTCCGAAGTTGACATTCCTGTCGAATTTTTCGACAACCGTCTTTGTTATCGTCATTGTTACCACGAAATCTATAACTTGAAATTTGTCTCGAAAAACTGATTAAACAAATATGCAAATCTCGTGAGCGGACCCCACAAGGTAAGCGGACCCCACGAGATTAAGCGGGCCCCACAGAGTGAACGGACCCCACAGAGTGAGTGGGCCCCACAGGTTGAACCGGCCCCACGAGATGAGCGGGCCCCACGGGATGAACCTGTCGGACAAAATATATCAACCAACTCTGATACCAGTTTGTTAGGTCTGGCCCAAGAATAAACAAACTAAAGTTAGAATAAAATAGGCGGTATAACCGACCATATAAAGATGAGGCGGTAAACACCGGCCATATAAAGATTAGACTGTAGACACCGGTCATATAATAATTAGGCGGTAAAACTGACCATATAAAAGGGTTGTGGCAACCCAATAAAGACAAATAACAAAACAAAATAAAGACGCAGAAATTTACGTGGTTCGGTCAAATTGACCTACGTCCACGGGTGGAGGAGGAACAATATTTCTACTATGAAGAAGAAATACAAAAACCGTAGGAAATTGGTTCCTAAACCAATAAGGCACTATAAAAGAGTTAGGAAATATTTCTAAATTCAAAACAAGAGAGCCTAAATATTTGACTATAAATGGGTTATATGACTCAAGAAACTAATAGCCCATATAACTCTCTTGAGTGGTGCACCTTTCTTTCACCACGAGACCATATATTTATAGGCCTCAAAGAGCCGCATTCTCCTTAGCTCTGTCCGATGTGGGAAGAAAGGAAAAAACTTCCTTGTGCATTTATTTGATGTGGGACACGCCACATAACAATCAGTTTGCATAATGGCAATAATTACGATAACCAACAACAATAAAATTACATTTCTCACCAAATTTCTACATGGTATAATGTAATATTACATCTCAAAAGCCTTCTTCGACCCAGTTTTTATTACAAATTTTCAAGAAGTAACAACTTCCACAGTGTACTAGATAAATTGGATACCTCATGTTCAGGATAATTAAGTACAAGAACGAAGTAATAAATTGACAATTACGAGTCTGGTTTTGTACTAATTTTCGGTTTGAGGTTTCAGCTGCCGGACTTTCCTTTCATTTGACAGCTGCTTTGCAAGCCTATAAAAGATGTGAAAAAAAGATTAAACAAATAAACAAACAAAAACCATAGTATTTATTTTCCACTTTAACTTCCTACCCGTCTATTGTCGGTACTAATTTTACTTAATACAAAAGGGTTTAAGCTAATTATCCATAGTATTTAAGTCCAACTCTCTAAATATATGAAATGTTGTTAAATATCTAAAGCATTATTTTCTACCTTTTCAAAGCCTCCTTGTTAGTGCCGCCCTCCCTTACTTCCTCGTGTTGTCCCGTGAGCAAATTCACCCTTGAAACTGTTTTTTCGAGCAATTTTGAACCAATTTTCGCAAGCTCTTCCATGTTTTCTTTTGTCGCCACATCAACTGAGGCGATTTGTCCTTTTAATGTGTCATCCTGCAGGCAATGGTTAAAGTTTAGTGAATCCTTAATGGTAATATTCTGGTCAAAATTGTTCTAGGCCAAAAGTGCGATTTCTAATTTATCAAGACTTTTTAGCACAAAAACTTCCAATTTCAATTTAAAAGATACGCAAAATTATGGATAAAATACGAAGACTATACGATTTCTTTGGGGCTACTTTAAGAATGATTTCTTAGTTATGATTTTCTTGAGCGAAAAGGGAAATCAAATTGAAACTAGGATAAATTGAATTTGACTGAAAGGAAGTTTGATTACTTGAATACGAAGATAGTTGTCTCCAGAATGAAGAGCTTGGAAAGTCACAGATATATGATAATCCACCATATCTTGACTTGCTTCGGCAAACATCTCTACTATTGGTGGCGTAGACCCGTTAAGCACCCAACCTAAAGGGTTCCATTTGTTCACCATTTCAGCGCTGAATTTCTTCTCTTTCCTTGCTGATCCTGTGCCAATTGAGATCACTAGAAAGCTAGCATAATCCATTGGCTTCATTTGGGAGAAATCTGGACCATTATCCCCACTTTGTTTGGTTGCATGTGTCATGGCTAGTAGGGTCTGTCCATTTAACAGAAAAAAAAAAAGAAAATGAAGCAGTTGCATCAAGTCCGTTTTGATCATAAACATTGAGAGATTTTATAAAATGCTACTCAGTTAACACTTGAAAAAAGGCAAAAGTCAGAAAAGAAGGAGAAAAGGACAAGTGGAAAGCAGATTTTCCATTGCAAGAAAAAGGCCTCGGAAATGGCAAATTATCCTTTTTTTCCTTCTCCTTTTTTGAGTTTTGGGGGGTGGAGCAATTTGTATGTCATCCGCGACCATCAAAGGGGCTATAATACACTTTACAGTTTATACCCTTGAATTTAAATCTAGAACACTTTGCATCCCAAACTCCTCAATTAATACCTTACTAGTCCATCTATTGACTAATTACACCAAAACCAAGAAAACGAACATTGGTTTTGTGACATTCATTAAAAAAAGAAATTGGACTAAAGTAGGACGAGTTAAAGGGTTTAGGGTAGCAAAAGTTTCAAATTAAAGTTCGGAATGTAAAACGTCCCAGATTAAAGTATCAAAAGCAAACTCATAATTGATATCATGCTTTTGGGATTAAACTAAAATCTTCCTTAGTAAAAAAAAATTTCATGATCATCTTTGTAGTTATCCCTTTTGAACATAATTTTGTTTATTGGTGCATCATATTCCAGGCAATCAAGTGCACACCTCCTACCAAACCTCTCCCCTAGTGTGCTATAGGAAAATCTTGAATTTTCGCACCCAATCTTTTTCTTTTGTTCATACCTAACTTGCCTGATATTAGCTCCAAAAAAAAAAAAAAACAAACTTAGCCGATGTTAAATGGACAAATTTGTCATTTTCAGTCAGCCCTAGACACTAAACAATGTCATAGTTCTTTTCGTAGTCATAGCCATCTTCATTTTTTTTTTTATAGCAAGAAAATAATTATCATAGATCTACTTTGCTAAGGGTAACATATTTCTATCACAATAAGTTTAATAGACTTTCCTTGTTTGACTATATATTTGATATCCATAACAACATACCGGATTGTTTGCAGCTACACCACCATCAATGAGGTTGAACTCCTTAGTATTTCCTTCATTTACAAACTTATGAGCAGGAAAATAGGTTGGAGCTGCGGACGTGCTAATGCATATGTCAGACAGCCGGGCATCCAGCAATGGGGATATTTTGTCCTGCATTAATTCAACATTTAACAAATTCCGCTACTGCATGAGAGCATAAAGGATGACTAAGAGGATTTGGATAATATTTATATATATATATAGAGAGAGAGAGAGAGAGAGAGAGAGAGAGACAGACAGAGAGAGACCTCAAACGTGGAAAAAATGATGGGCTGTAAAGACTTGACATCAAATGTTGGAATAACAACATGGGTTAACGTTTCGTTTAACCGAGTTTTCCCTAACTTTTCCTTAAGAATTTTGTGAAGGTATTTTCCATCATACACGGGACCTGGGAAAAAATTCAGCACGAATTTGATCATCTCCTGTATGCCACAAAATTTCATCATCCGCCGAAAGCCACTGCAAACAAAAGTTCATCAATTTCATAATTATGTGTGCTATCAATGTGTTTAATGTCTTCTAACCAAAAAAAAAAAAAAAGAGGTCAAGAAATTGAAGTCTTCTACAAAGTAATATAACATATATCATAAAGACTCTGATCGCTAGTCACTAACTACCTCTTTTGTGGGAATATTTTAGGGCCATGCTCCATATAAAATGGCTTGATATCTTTTGCAGCAAAAAGAGGACGATTATTTTCATTAGGTGCAGTTAACATAGTTGCTATGAGACCTCCAGTACTGGTTCCCGCAATGACATCAAAATAATCAGCAATTCTTGCATCCTGACCATCCAACTCCTGAGAATTGCATCAAAATCATGAGCTACAAAATTCTGAAGTTTTTTTTTTCCATCTTCTTTTTCCCTGATCATGCACTCATTCTTTTGGTTCTTTAGGTTTATATGAACTCAAAGGAGTCGTAAAAGTTAAGTGGAGAATTACTGTTGATTCTTTTAAAAAAAAAAATTCTGAGTAGCCGTATTTTGTCAAGCTTGTCCAGATTTTGTCAATCATAAGATGATGTTTTCTTGAATGCAAGTCTCAAAAGATAGAATTGAATGCTGCTAAATTTAACTATGTGATCATACCTGAAGTTCGGATTCAAGGAAATCAAGAATTGTAGCGGGAATGATCCCTCTGATACCACCGCCGTCAATACTAAGAATAGTTACTAGATTCCCATTGACTGGGGGCAGGTTTTGAAGAGAAGATTTTGCTCCTTCCATTTCTACTTAGCTAATATTGATGATTAGTTCTCAAATCTGCACAAATATATTGGACCACGTTGAACTGCATAACGAACGGTACTTATATAGAGGACGATTCCCCCTTTTTCTTTCTTCTTTTTCTTTTTATATTTCCTTGTAGATTTTTCAACTTAGACAACTAGGATGAAAGTTTATCCAACTCATAATATTACAAGTTATTGAAGGATGGTTATTTTATGTTACACACATGTGAGCTAGTTAATTCTGTCTGATTTCATTTTTTGAACAGGAAATTATTATTGGTGTGAGATGTATTTTTTGGGAAGTTTATGGAGAAAAATTACTCTGGCACTTTTTTAGGATCTAATGTATGTGAGGCAAAAAGTTGACTGAAAATTATACATAAGAAATCTTGAAAAACATAAAAATTTTTCTCCAAAAAATCACAATTCAATTGCGTATTCGCGTGTATATGTGTCTTAATTGCCCAATGGATATAACCCCAACACGCATGCATGACAGATTAAATCATTAAAACTTTTATTTTTGTCCTTCACTCGAATGAAAATTCTGCTGCAATAATCTCTTAGAACACATCTATATGGAGATTTTCTTTTGACAATCAAATTGTATATTATAGAAAACTATAACTTCTTTTTATAAAATTGGAGATAAGTATTTGGATATAGTTTTATTTGTAAAAAATTTTTGACTGCATTACAAACACGTTTTTCAATCATTTTTTTTATTTCAGATACATCAAATTACAGAAAGTGCTATGGTATTTTTCTTAACCACACAAGTAGCTACAAACAATAATTATTAATTTGAAATAAAACTAGTTGCATGCAATAAAAAAAAATTAATATTCTATGAGAGATGCACCCGAGTCTTTAGCTTCCTAATTGTCTGGCTTCAACTTGGGGAATTCCTTGGCTTTTCTGGTCGATTAACAGTAGACAAATAATGTGTTGGGCTGATAATTAATTCTTCCCACTACTCACAGTCCTATAAAGTATCAAAACGTTTTTCACGTTATGCTGGCTTGTGCCTCAGAAGATTGTTTTTCCTCTTTCTCCCTCTAAAAAATGGTTGGTGTGATGCAGAAGTCAGTGGAGGTCACCTTCTCTAGCTTAGGAATCTGTACAATGATGAAGAATCAAATTCGAAAGCCAGAGGAATTTTATTGATGAATGGGAGAAATGAGGCAGACAAGGAATAATAACTCAGGAATAATACCTGTTAAAAGTTTTGATTGCAGTCTGGATGCCCATATTCACCTTCTAGCTTCCCTTTTAAGTTACTCAGACAGGTTATTCTTGCTGCTGCCAGAAATTATTAGCTACTTATTGGCAAATAGGAAATATTACAAATCATAACAATCCTTACTAGAAAGGTGAAATGCATCATGGTTAAGTGACTAGATTTGTTGGCAAAAGATAAAACTGTTCTAATTCAACTCCTTGCTCCTTTGTTGTGATTTCGATTGTCGCAATCTCTTTTCTTTGGATAGCAATTTTGCAACCCTATATAACATTCATTACCCAAAAAAAAAAAATCATACTAGTAATAATTAATTAAATCAATAAATATTAGGGAATAAATAATCAAGCAATTTTTCCCAATCAAATTTGGACTAATTGCACTCGAAATTCGAGCCAAAAACTGGATACTTGGACAAAGATTATTGTCAAGTGATTGTTCCGTTTTAGGGCGTCTGCGTTAGTGCCACCTTGAAACCATCTTGTTCAATAAGCTTTCGCCAATTTTCACTAATTTTTCCAGGTCATCTTTTGTTGTTTCATCAGCTGAGGAGCGGGTCTCGGTTAATTGACCATCCTGCAGGCAACAACATGCACAAAAGACGTATATTTTGGACTAATTCTACCATGTTGCATATCTTATCTATGCAATCTTTCTAAATCTTTTTAAAATTTGATTATGATTTTTGGACATAAATCCGACAAATTTTCCAGTGTAATTCTCATTTTATAATTCAAGAAGATGAATGGGGGAAAAATTCCAACAGATGTATTACACAAAATGTTTCCTTCATGAAAAATCCAATGAACCGATTGATGTGAATCCGATCCAGTTTGTGAACATTCGATCGGTCAGATCATATTCGGAGCAGATCACATATGAATTAGGAAGTTGAGTGTATTGTATTTGAATTTAATTTTCTATAATTTGTAGATATTTGATCTGACTCGCATAGTACTTATATATATATATATTTTAGAAATTTATCCGTTAATAGCTACTTAGACCTTGTCAGTAATTATAGGGAAAAAAAACATGGTTAGTTTGATAACTCAAATATAATGAACTTTATTGCTGGCTAGCTAACTATTTTGGGATGTTTAAAAAAAAAAAAAAGGTATGTACATATATAATATGTTGCCTTTTGAGTTATATATATATATGTATATGTATGTATGTACATATATATATATATATATACTTTTAGCGCTATTTATCTCCTTTTTATACTTCATATATTATTGCATTAAATTATAATTTTCTTATTAGAGTCAATCTTTTTAATCTGCACAAAAATCTGAATGTGTAACGACCACTAGCTACTCAATTAATCCTAGGGAATTATTTGCTGACATATATATATATATACATACTTTTAGCAGTATTTATCTCCTTTTTATACTTCATATTGTTACACTAAATTATATTTTTCTTATTAGAGTCAATCTTTTTAATCTGCACAAAAATCTGAAGATGTAACAATCACTAGCCACTCAATTAATCCTGGGGAACTATTTGTTGACATACATACATACATACATATGTACGCGCATATATATATATATATATATGTATGTGTGCATGCAAGTAATTTAATTAACCATTTTCTCTCTTCTAGGTGGCATGTCTAATTAAAAAGAATTGATGGGTTATTTGAATACTTGGTTTTTACCCACATTTGTAACCAACTCTTCTCCAACCAATTATTCTCATAGTTTCGCTATCCTTTAACAACTTAATCCTTTTCGATAAATTTGAATTATATTTTATGATGGTTTTCCTCTTTATTTTAACAAACTTTATTTTTATTTATAAATTCACTTAATTTATTTTATTTGTAGGTGTTAAACTTATTTGGTGTTATTTTAATTTTTGCTCCATAAAAGTTGCTAGAAACTTAATATTCATTCATGGAGAAAATAAATTTTACGTCTTTGATATTTAATAATTGAATCAAAAATTAATATGGTGCCTGAACACTTAAATATTCATGAATATGTAAGAATATTATTTTTTAAAGTATTCATACTTGCATAAATTCACAACTAATACTAATATAAAAAGGAAACTTGTAAATACTTGTAAAAAAAGAAAATTGTAAAGTATGTCGTGCTAATGGACGAGATAAATACTTGTAAGACGTGAAATAGTGACTCCTGTTTCCAAATTAGGCTTGAGGTAATGATTTTTTCCTTAAATTAGATATGAACTATCTGTCATCAGCATTAGGGATTTCTTTTGACCTGGTTAGAATAATGTTACCCTTATAATTGGGATCATAAACAGAAGTTTATAATATTAACGCAAAGCCACATAGGCTTTATATGTGGAATTAATAGATAACATTAGTGTCAGGATCAGCTACTTTGATGCAGTCGTTTGGTTGTAAAAGTGAAATAATGATGAAATGATGTAGTTTTGTTAAGCGAATTAGTCAGGAACAGTTAATGCTGATATGTGATAAAACAAAGAATCTAATTGGTCGCAGAGACATTGACATGAAATTTTAATTTATACTCTTCTGCTATTGCAAGTGCATAGATCCTATACAAGTATAGGGAATATTTGAATGTCGATTGACATGAAATTTTAATTTATACTCTTCTGCTATTGCAAGTGCATAGATCCTATACAAGTATAGGGAATATTTGAATGTCGATCCTACAGGGAAAGATGATCAACTACTAATGTCATTCAGAGTCCTTTATTACTAATACTAATACCAAGAAAATAACATTACACTAAGAAACGTAGATTAATCAAACAAACTATCATGAGATTCCTAAGATCGGTTTTCTCTCCAACTTTGCAAGATAAAGGACCTGATTATTGCGTTTTGTCGCTTTGGCTAAGCATGATATAATTTCTTAATATATGTAAAATCTTTTTTCATAGTGAATCAACTATATTTATAACTAATTTGTACCTACTTTTATGGTTATGAAATTAGTTATATGTTCATTAGTTTCTATGAAATTACATGATAAAAAACTACAAAAGTGATATTCTATTTTCATGAGTAAACTCCCTAAATTTAATATTTCTTTGAACTAGTATTAAACACCACCTTCATTGATGATCTAACACCTTTAGATAATCTCAACTAATAACCAGTTAATAATGATTTTACAAACGGAAGTGCTAAATACTAGCTCAAAGAATAAACACAACAACCAGGTTCATTTCATCCAACAAAGAAGAAATTAAAGCTATCTAAGCATGAAACTTTAGAACAACCTAGTAAAAATAAAAAAAAAGACCAAAATTTTATTATAACTAAAACTATGAAATCAAATACAAGAGAAAATGTAGTAGGAGAGATGTCCTCCTTTGTCACATGAGATTCCCAAATTCTCCATTTTTGCGTGTCCAAATTTCTTCTAAATCTAACTATAAGTACAAGAATGAATAAAAACTACGCTAACATATTATACTCCTAAACAAACTCCTAGGAGCTTGTAGTTGTAGGTTTAGAGCTCCTCAGTTTTTTCATAACGTATAATTACAATAACTAACAACAGTAAAGGTGCATCACCTAGGAATTACTTTCACCAAATTTTTAAATGGTATAATGTAATATTACGTTGAACATTGAAGTCAATATCATCATTAGGAATGTAAGGTCGACCAAATCTCAAAATTCTTCTTTCGTTCTTCTAACCCACTATTTTGTATAAAGTTTCAAGAAATTACAACGCCCACCATATGCTGGATAAAATGCACAGCTTATGCTCAGATAATTAAGTACGAGAAAGAAGTAACAAATTGATGGTTACAAGACTATTGAAGTTGTTCGGTGGCTAAGGAAGGTTCTTAAAGATCTCCTCGATATTAGAACAGGTGGGTGAAAAGTGGTAGGGAAGGGAGGGAAGAAAAAGAAAATTTACAATTACAAGTTTGCCCCTGTATTAATTTGTGGTTTGAGATTTTGACCTTCGGAGTCTCCTTTCATCCGAGAGCAATTTTGCGAACCTATAAAAATGAAAAAAAATGTGAAGAAGCGTTATACAAATAAATGAAGAAGATCAAAGTTTTGGACTTATTATTTCCAACAATATCATTTTTCCACTTCGACGTCCTAGCCATCTATTATTAAGTACTAATTTTTACTTATTATCAAGATGGTTTAAGCTAATTTCCCTTTATATCTAATTAACCAAAGAAATCAAAATCCAATTCTCTAAACAAATGAAACGTTTGTTTAAAGTATTATTATCTACCTTTTCAAAGCCTCCTCGTTAGTACCACCATTCTCCACTTGCTCAACTGCTCCTGTGAGCAAATTCACTCTTGAAACTGGGTTTTTTAGCAAATTTGAACCAATTTCCCCAAGCTTTTCCATGTTTTCTTTTGTCGCCACATCAACTGAGGCGCTTTGTCCCGTTAATGTGTCATCCTGCAAGCAATTTTTAAAGGTTATTGAATCCTTAGTGCTAATCTCCTGGTCAAAATTCTTCTTAGCCAAAAGTGCGATTTCTACTTTTTCAAAAAGTTTTTAGCACAAACACTTCCAAATATACTCTTTATTAATTGCACTTCTACTATTTATTTTATCATAGAGTCTAATAAATGAAAATTATATAATAAAAATAATAGTGGGAGTACGATTAACAAAAGGGGAGTGCCAATTAACGTTTTCCTTCTTTTAAACACAAATTACGGATAAGATATGACTGTACAATTTTTTTTTTTTTTGCAACTTTAAGAATAATTTCTTGTTATGATTTTCGTGAGTGAAAAAGGAAATCAAATTGAAACTAGGATAAAATGATTTTGACTGAAAGGAAAAGTTTGATTACTTGAATACGAAGATAGTTGGCTTCAGAATGAAGAGCTTGGAAAATCACAGATATTTGATAATCCACCATATCTCCACTTGCTTGGGCAAACATCTCTACTAATGGTGGCATAGTCCCGTTAAGCACCCAACCCAAAGGGTTCCATTTGTTCACCATTTCAGCACTGAATTTCTTTTCTTTCTTTGCTGATCCTGTGCCAATTGAGATCACTAGAAAGCTAGCATAATCCATTGGCTTCATTTGGGAGAAATCTGGATCATTTTTAACCATTTGTTTGGTTACCTGGCTCATGGCCAGTAATGGTCTGTCCATTTAACAGAAAAATGAAAATGAAGAAGTTGCATCAAGTCAGTTTTGATCATAAACTTAGAGATTTATAAAATGCTACTCTGTTAACAATTGGGAAAAAGCAAAAACTCTCCAAAAAAAAAAAGGACAAATGGAAAGCAAAATTTTCCGGTGCAAGAAAAGGCCTCGAAAAAGGCAAATTATCCTTTTCCTTCTCTTTTTAGTTTTTGAGGAAGTGGGCCAATTTGGATACCATCAACGACTATCGATGGGGCTATTTTACATTTTACAATTACACCCTTAAATTTTATGTTGGTTCTACTCTATGACTTGAACTTAAATCTGGAATACTTTGCACCCTAAACTCTTCAATTAGTATTATGCCAGTCCATCCATTGGACTAATTACACAAAACTAAGGAAATGAACATTGGTTTTGTAACATTCATTTGAAAAAAAGGACTAATTAAAGTAGAACAAGTTGAATAATTGAGGGTGGCAAAAGTTTCAAATTAAAGTTTGAGATGTAAAACATCTCAAATTAAATTATCAAAAGCAAAGTGATAATTGAAATCATGCTTTCGGGATTAAACTAAAATCTTCCTTTAGTTAAAAAAAAGAAAAGAAAAGAAAAGAAAACTTACATGATTAACTTTTTAGTTATCCCTTTTGAATATAATTTTGTTTATTGGTGCATTATATTCCTTGCAATCAAGTGCACACCTCCTACCAACTGTTTCTTTTGTCCGGTCCTATCCTCCTAATACCTTTGGTGTGCTATAGGAAGCTCTTGAACTTTTCATACCTAACCAAATTCTTTCGTCCCTACCTATCATACCCAATATTAAATGGACAAATTTGTCATTTTCAGTCAACCATAGAAACTAGCGTGATAAGTGCTTAATTTTTTTTTAAAAAAAATGTCATAATTCTTTTCATAGTCAGAGCCATCTTCATTTCTTTATAGCAAGAAAATAATTATTATAGTTCTACTTTGGAAGGGGTAACATGTTTCTTTCACAAAAAGTAAAATTTCTTCTTTGTACTATATATTTGATAGTCACAGCAATATACCGGATTATTTGCAGCTACACCACCATCAGTGAGGTTGAACTCCCAGACATTTCCTTTGTCATCCTGATTTGTGAAGTAATGAGCAGGAAAATAGGTTGGAGCTGCAGATGTGCTAATGCATATGTCAGATAACAGAGCATCCAGCAATGGGGAGGCTTTCACCTGTATTAATTGGACATTTGAGAAATTTCAGTACAAGAAAAGAACACAAAAGTATGAAAAGGCAATTTGGGTATGTTTTCGGCCTTTTGTGCAAATTGTAAACATGTATGTTACTTATATTATTAGGTTAGTCTGCGTTAAAAAATTCTTCTGTTCTAAAATCAATGTAGTCCTCACATTTTGATACTCATGCCAATTTGATCCACAATATTTCAGTTGCAAGCCTTCAGCTTCTACATTTGTGAAATAACGCATCTTGTGGATATTGGAGATTTAATTAGGACAAACGAGAAATATGAGAAACCAAACATATGCAGTCGTGACGGAATTTTGAAAATTGTGAGGGACTATCTAGGAAATTGAATTTTTGAGGTAAACAAATTTTAACTCAAAACAAGTTCGAGTCAAGAAGATGATGGTCTAAACCAACATTTTCACTTCTCAAAAACCAATATTAGATGTAAAAAAAAAAAATAGGAAGAAGAAAAAGATATTATTTAGTTTGACCTTTCAAGCACTATTCATCTCCAATTTAAATTTACTTTTGCAAATCATGTTCTGTTAGAAAAAAATTTTTGAAAAAAGAGAAGAAATAAGTTATCGTGAAGATCAAACTAGTAATCCCATCTAAAACAATTCACATTATTTCCAAGATTAACATCATAGTCAATCCTAGCATGATCTTTTGTTGCAATTTCCACAATTATGAAACTCACACCAACTAGTAAGTAATTGAAATGTGTGTGAGAGAGAGAGAGAGAGACAGAGAGACCTCATATGTGGAAAACATGGTTGGCTGTAAATACTTGACATCAAATGTTGGAATAACAACATTGGTCAACGTTTGGCGTAACCGAGTTTGCCCTAACTTTTCCTTGAGAATTTTGTGAAGGTATTTCCCATCATACAAGGGACCTGGGATAAAATTCAGCACGGGTTTGATCAACCCCAGTATGCCACTGCAAACAAAGGATCATCAATTTCATCATTATATATACTACAAATTTGTCAACAATTTATTGTACACTACCAAATAAACTGTCAAGAACTTAATCTTCTACAAATAATGTAACGTATATATCATGAAGACTCTGATCACTAGTCACTAACTACCTCTTTTGTGGGAATATTTTGGGGCCATTCTCCAAATAAAATGGCTTGATTTCTTTTGCAGCATAAAGAGGACGATTCTTTTCATTTGGTGCAGTTAACATAGCTGTTATGAGACCTCCAGTACTGGTTCCCGCAATAACATCAAAATAATCAGCAATTCTTGCATCTTCACCATCCAGCTCCTGAGAATTTGCATCGCCATGAGTAAAAACAGCACTAGTAGTACTAGTTACTGCTAATCATTTAGCCATTCTTTTAGTTTATCTCACCCCAGAGAAGCCTTTCTTGTCAAAATTGCCTACATTTTGTCAATCACAGGACTGACTTTTACAACTTATATGAGTACTTGTATAGGAGTTTATCTTGACCAGCAATTTTGAAAACTAAAATCTACCGCAACAGTATATTACAGTTGTAAATCTACTGCAAAATATGGTTTTCCCCCTTCTACTCTCTTGAACTTAAGCCCCTAATGGTAGAAATTAAATGCTGCTAAAGTTGAACTATATGATTATACCTGAAGTTGGGATTCAAGGAAATCAAGAATAGCAGCAGGAATGATGCCTCTGATACCACCTCCGTCAATGCTAAGAATAGTTATTAGATTTCCATTGGTTGGGGGCAGGTTTTGAACAGGAGAAGAGTTTGCTCCCTCCATGTGGACTTGGCAATACTGATAATTAGCTAACCAAAATATGCAACTTGTGATATAATCAAATGTTGGACCATCTTGATCTGAATTACAAAGTACTTATATAAAGGAGAAATCCCTCTTTTGCTTTTATTTTTCTGGTTGCTTTTAACAGAGATAACAAGGTCAATTTTATCCAACTAATCACTATTTTTTTGGTTCTTGAAGGAGGGTCTAAACATGATATTTTATGTCACACATGTGAACTGGTTTATTCTGTCTGACTTCAATTTTTAAAAAGGAAAATTTTATTAGTTTGGGATGTAGACCTCACCACTACAGTATTTAATTGGATGAAATTTTGATAGACGCAAACCACCATTTTTTGAAGAAAATTTAGCCTATCAACATTGGTTGGCTGCTTGTCATGAATAAGGTCACAGCATGCCAATTTCCACTAGAAATAGACGATAACCAATAGCAAAACTAGGACAACAAACTCAGTGGGCATTCATCAACAGAGTACAGATAAGATGTAAGAGTCAAGACTTTGTTGCAATTAATGATGCTAGTTGAATAATATGTCAGTTTAAACGCTCATAATACTGAGCACTGGACTAAAGATGTAGGAACCTGTGCCTGAAATAGACAACTATTTTTGAAAAATTTTGAAATATTGAAGTAACATTTTTTCTGATACGATATATGTGAGATAAAAAATAACTAAAAAATAAAAATGTGATTGAAATAGGTATTTGTACTAAAGTAATTAGTATACAACTTTAGTTGCTTTGGGGAGAGAGGAGGGAATTTTAAAAAATTTAGGAAGCCTTGTAACATGAAGGGGAGGGGGAAGGTTGCTCGGTGGTTGGAAAAATTGGTTCACATAAAACTTTAAGCCTATAAAATAATTATAATAAACTAGAGGAGGATAATTGCATATTTTCAAGCATATGTGGCTCAATTCACCAACGGATATTATCCTAAAAAACTTGCAAGAGACATTAAATCATTAAATCTTGTAAATTTGTCCTTCTATATATGAAATAATGCTTCAATAATCTCTTAGAACATTATCTATATGGATATTTTCTTCTGACAATGAATTGTCTATCATAGTGAGCTATCTCAAGTTTTTAGAAAATTGGGGAAAACACATATGAAGGAATCCTTAACTAACCCTATAGCTACAACCCAAATTGTTAACTTGAGAGAAACATGTAATGAAAAATATTCTTTGAAAGATGAATTCGAGTTTTTAATTCCAAATTGTCTGGCATCGCCATTGGAGTTCTTTTGACCAATTCTGGTCGATAAACAGTAGTCAGATTTCGTGTTGGGCTTATAATTATGGTAACTAGACACGAATCATATAAAATATATATCAAACATGTGATGCATCTTCTGCTGACTTGTTGCTCAGAAGTTTCTTTTTCTTCTTTCTTCCTTTTTCAAAAAACAATAAAAAAAAAGGTTGGTAAATGATCACATTTGTTGGCAAAAGATATGCTGTGCTGTTTTAGCCTTGTTGATTTATGCTGCCCCAGTTCTATTTCATCTCCTTGTTCATTTTGATTGTCGCAATCTCTTTTCTTCTGACAGCAACTTTGCAAACCTATATAACATTCATTACAAAGGGTAATGTTTAAATGATTGATTAAATCAAGAAACATTAGCGAATAAATAATCAACTTGCAATATTTTCCCAATCAATTTGGACTAATTGTACTGGAAATTCGATTGTGCATATTCCTTTGTTCTCCGCAGGGACTAACTACACATTAGTCTCAAAGAACAAATAAAAAACAGATTCAAGAAATGAAATGCACCGACTAAAATGCATGCCAATATAAAAGAGCTTACAATAATTATCGGGAATTGACGAGTTTTCGGTTCCTGCACAGCTTAGTACAGTAGAGGTGGGCAAAATGGGACGGGGATGTTGCTTGGGTTTCGACAATGGAACCGGAATGGTATATCGGGTTTGGGTCCCTAACGGTTTACCCCATATTGTGTTTGGGCACTAGATTTGGGCGGGATCATTTTGGGATGGGTTTAGGATTGATCCCGCATCAATAGGCCCCAAATTCCTATTTTCCTATATTTTTTCCTTAATTCTTTTTTTATTTATTATATAACTTTATATTTTTATTTATTAAATTTCTTTGATCTTCATTGGTGGAAATTTTATATTTTCGCTGAATTCATTTTACACTCTTAGAATTATCAACAGTTACTTTTTGAAAGACATAACATTTTGGTTAAGAATGAAACATATCTTCTCCCTGGATTAAATAAAAAATTGGATTAACAAATAAAAGAAAAGATAGATATACAGCCATATTCCAACCTTACCCATAATGTTGTCTGATACAAGGACTAGAAACAAGATTTTTTAACACCAAATTCATTCTTACTGACATTCTTAAAATTTCCAAAATTTGATACAAAGAAATTCGCATTAAATGCTGAATAAAGCTAGCACAGAAACGAAGAAGTTGATTAAAAATTGATAACAGGGTTGCATATAGAAATCTATGTAGATAGTTCAAACAATTAGCATAAAATCAAGTGCCAACAGTTGTTAGTAAAGCATTGATTCTTGTAGACACCAAAATTTTTACCAATTCATTTTATTTTTATTGTTATCTTTATTTTTTTTAAAGTTGTTTAAATGAAATCATTTTTACTTAACTGGTTTTCTTTTGTAGGAAAGTGAAGAAAGGAAAAGAAAGAAAATGGAAGTGAAAAAAATCAGATTTTTTGCAAAAAAAAAAAATCAAAGATGAATTTTTGGATAAATGAAATTTTTTTGGAAGATATTTGGGCCCAATGGGTACCCAAGTATTTCCCAACATTTCCCATCAATAATGGATACAATTGGGATGCATCACATTTTAAACCCAATATTAAATTACAATACCCATCCTGCCCAAAGTCCTTTTGGGTATGGGTAGCCCATTGGGACTTGAGACAAATTGCCACCTCTAGTTTACAGGCATATATGTACCTGAAGTTGGGTTTAAAGAAATGCAAGAATGGTAGCAGGGATGAGACCTCTGATACCACCTCCATCAATGCTCAGAATGGTGATTAGATTTCCACCAATTTGGGGGCTGGTTTTTTGACAACATACGAATGTGTTCCCTCCATTTAATTGCAGGATCAATAATACTGATTATGATGGGAGACTTTGCTGTGAACAATAAACTATTTCCACAATTGCAGAATTCAAAGCTATTTTTCCTCGAACTTTGGTTCTTAAAGTTGCATTCCTTAAGGTTCAAATTCCAGTTGGGTTCCATGATTCAAGATTGCGTTAAACTTTAGAAACCTCAACTTGTATAAAGATCTATATCTCGAAGACCCTTAATACTCGGATCAAGTTGGAGGTCCCAATGCAATAAAATTTTTATGTATTAGAAAAAATGCAGATTGTGTTACAAACACGGTATAGTTGACGGAGTTATCAAAGCATGGTAAAACGCGACATATTTTATTCGAATTTGCAAACTTCCATGCATAATATAATAATTAAATTTTTATTCTTATTTCTAGATAAATGTCTTTCTTGGATATTGAATTTTGATTCCAGATGGGTCTCTTCATACAAAACATTAAAATTCAATGCTTAGAAGTGGGTTTAAAGGTTGCAATTCATTTTATTTAAGAAATGAAATTTGATCATTTGCATATTGACACGAGCAATGGTGGCTGAAAGAACTGCATCAATGACCCAAAATATTATTATATCATTTAACTAGAGTATTAATTACACTAATTGCAACCTGCAAAGAGCCGAAATAGTGGTCAAACTAAAGAATTAGTAACTACTAAGTTTGATGAGAATTTCATTTACAATTTGTTGCAATTAAATTAGTTTACTAGTAAAAATATTTATTTGATAAATGTTTCATTACTTATAGCATTGGCTTGATTTGGACAAACTATAAGGTTCATTTTGTCATCTTGACAATCTTTAGAGGGAGATAAATGTAATTTGGACAAACTTTATGGGAGATAAATTTAGTTGATTTAATTTGCAAAGGATATTTTGGAATTTTCTAACACAAAGTTTGCTGACATAAAAATGAGTCCATTTGGATATGAGATTATTTGGAAAGAATTATCTAAAAAATACTATAACATTTTTTGTGATGTGATGTATATGAGATTAAAAGGTGATTGTTATTATGTTTAAAATGTAAGCAGAACAAAATTTGATTTTTTTTTTTTTTTTTGCAAATCTTGATAAATGTAAGGAATGTATTGGTAAATGTTTTGTTATTCAAAAGGTCGATTTTAAAAAACATTTGGTTCTTGAAATGCTAATGTCTCTAATACGTTAATAATTATTCATGCGAAAATGGGGGGACTAAAACAATTAAGCCAGTGTGACAAGTATAGGAAAAGTTTCAAAACTGAAGAACTTTTAGTAAGCAATGTACTGGACATCTCCTCTCTCCTTGCTTAAAAATTATGCTTAGATAGTAAACTAAGGATTGAAGTTATCTCTTTGGACCGTTTTACACTTGCCCAAGCTGAACCTGCTTCTTTTCCTTTACATTGTACAACATAAGGGTTGACAGCTAAGTTGCTAATTATTTATCAGATAAATTGCTTAAACATTTCAATTAGGTAAAGTTTTGAAAAAAAGGAAACAAAGAAGAAGAAGAAGAAGAAGCAAGTCCCTGCAGTGGATGGAATTTGACATGGTTCAAGCGCCTTTAAACACAATGCTCAATCTAATGTCAGTTGATGCAAGAGCTATTCGATACAAATTTCTATGGATATGACAATAACTGGTGTGATATTTCGCATGTAACTGAAGAATTTATAAATTCGCGTCATCAAGAAAATAAGTAGAGAATTACTATTGATTGTAAAAAATCTAAAAAAATATAAAAATCTTCAGTTACAGTTGAGAATTTGTGGGCGGCAAATTAAGATTTGCACTCTTAATGTATGCGTGAGTTCTCACATTAGATCGTTGGACCCTCAACTGCATTTTGAACAATTTACATCCTAAAATTACCAGTTATTGTTAGGTTGGCACCCCAAACATTTATTTTTAACATGTTGCGCCTTGAAATATTGTTTTAGAGCAATTATTAGGGCAGTCGCTAAACTTTTGGAATAGTCAAGATTTGGCTACTCAACTATTAATAGTATATTTTTACCCATTGAACTATTAAAAAGTGTAGATTTTGGATCATTCTGTGCTATGTCACCGTTAACTTTGCCAGATACAAGGGTCGGCACGATTCATGAGATATATTATTAATAGTTAATCTGATAGAGTTAATGAAAAAATTAGATAGAATGACTTAAAATTTACACTTTTGATAGTTTAATGGATAAAAACATACTTTTAATAGTTGAGTAGCCAAAAAACTCCATTATTCTAAAGTTTAATAGCTATCAGGGTAATTTGCTTATTGTTTTATCTTGAATTGCCAAACTATCATACAGAATTAAAGAAAAGTTAAAGAAAAAGTGTACAAATAGTATGCGCGCGTATAACACACTACCCTATTTTTTTTTATTGATGAAAATCCACATCCATTATCTAGAATCCAACAACTTGAAATTGGGGTGCCACTAATGCCATGGCCATTATTTAGTTCAATGGATACTTTTACACAAAATATCAAAATTACCCTTCATAAGTCCAAATATAACTTGGACTTTTGAGGAGTAGTTTTGTCATTTCAACATAAACTTGCTATGGAAATAAAATATGGGCTGCGGCATTATCATTCACAACACTTTCATCAACTTTCATCAACATTAGGAGCCACTTGGGTGATTTTGTACATTTCGATGATTTTAGGATTTAAAGTGTCTAAAGTAAAAGTTTAGGATGTGAAGGTAGAATAACAAAAACAGTAAATGTGAAAAGTGATATTAGTCCTAACTTTGTGAAAACCAAAAGAGAAAAACATATTGAAATCATTCGTGATTTGTCGTAATAATTCTTTCTTTTCTGACCTTACTGCCTTAGTTATTGCGAAGACGTGTAACAATTGCGAATTTATGAGTGCAATCCATTGATTGTCTTTTGCTTTCGTTATGCATAATTCTTCATGCAATTAAATTGGTATCCTATAGATACTTATATTATATAAGATTGAGTTTTGGTCAAAGAACAGGTTGAATTTCAACTGCATAGGTGGGGGCTTTCTGGGAATGTGAAATGTTGTGTATTAGTTTAAAAGTTTTAGGTACAAGTTAAGAAAGCATGTATTTGGGTATGTTTACTGAAATGACCCTATTTTAATACATTTAAAGTTGTCATTGATGAGCCATTTGGGTATTGATAGAATATGTAATTAGTGTGCAACCATTTCTGCATTTTGTACAACCCATTTATGCTTGTGTGTTGGTGTAATTATTGGAATATCCCTTAACTACAAATAATTCCCTTTTCAACCGCAGATAACCGTTTGAGATGTTGCTTTGTCTGAAACGTTTGAATGGCAATCGGATTTAGGAAATGAGCCAACGATTTCTCTATCAATGGTAGGAACCCATTTCTCTATCATTTATAATCTGCATTTATGAGCCACAAATGTTGGTCAGTTTATCCCCTTTCAGCTTCAAGAGTTAAGTTTTCCTTTTTTGCCTTTGTCTACAATGATTTGCCTCATTGTTTTCTCTTCCATCCGAGCTCAACTCTGAAATTACCTATTATTTCGTCATTAATTACACCCAATTCAATTGCCGAACCGTTGGTATGTTGATGCCTAAACGGTTGATTATCAGTTTCTCTCTGTTCGCATTCTAGGATTGGGATAATTCTACCTGACTTCATACTAAACAGCTTAGAATGCTCTTCAGTCCTAGTTACTCCTGGTGGTTCAGCGTGAGGTTAGATTTCACCCCCCTCCCAATTTTTCAGTTCCTCCCTTAATTTTGTCGGTGTGTTCTTAGTACCTACAATTAGCGACTCTTATCGCGTTGCCTTACCCCAATTGGTCTGGGTTGGTTATAATTTTATAGGTTTGGAGTAACAGCAAGTAAGAGCTCTCGGTGGGGATTCTGGAATAAGGTTAGCTTTCTGTGTTGCTCTGCCTTTCTGCATTATCAACGACCTTCAATTTGACACAGTTTTATTGTAACGCTGTGTGAATTGATTAATTATATCTTTTATCTTTTCATACTAAATTTTATTTCTTCTGACAATGTACTATTGTTTGTTCAACAAAAAAAACCTCCATTCATCCTACTTTTGGGTGATTTTCATCCTACATTTGTAGGGGCGTTTGGGGAATGGTAAAACTGTAACTGCATTGATTAAGCAAAGTATACAAGTTTCTGCTGACTAATTTCGCGTAGGTACTGTACCCTTTGATGGCTAATGGTTTGACTGGTTTGCCATTGATTTAGCAAAGTGAGTAGAGAAATGAAATCAACTCCCCTCAAGTATGTTCAACTAAATTGATTATGCAAATTAAATGCTAGGCAATATTAGTGCACTAAAGTTAAAGATGAATGTTTGAATTGTAATGGTAGAAAGCTCCGTCTTCTTCATCCTTAAAAGCTCAAGAACCATTAATTCAGTTTTGGCAACAAATGGCACTTATTTGAATCAGTAATTGCAGCATGTTGATGAGGCCATTAAAGTGTGAAAGGTGAAGAATAATTTGGGGTGATTAACTGCACGATCTCCTATCTTCTTCAACATTTGCTCATCAATTTGTAAATTAGGTTACAATAATGGCTATTGTTAAGATACAAAATTATGGATTCAAATGGCTCGATTGCACAGTATTAGAGTTGGGTTTGTAGAGGTATGCTCAATTTTGCTCTTACTTTCTGGTCCATGGACTATATAGCTTCCATTCAACAATCAAAATTGTGAATAAACCTTTGTGCTTGCTATTGCAGGCGAGTGAAGTATGGAGAGATCTCGCTCTTAGATTGTACTTTGTTGCTAAGGTACAAGGTAACTCTATATTTCACCTTGATGCATGTCATTTGTTGATTAAATGTGATTATGATTGTAATTGATCCACTTGAATTGTGTGCTCAAATTAATAAGTGTGTGAATGATTGTTCCACTTTGAAAATTATATTGCAGTTGATGCAATTTATTGGTTCAATAGTTAAGTGACTGAGATGTTGTGTATGGATAGAAATTACCATTTGAAAAGACAAGTGGCTATATTTACATGCTCTGTTATTTTTGTACTGAATTTCGTAGACTTGATAATTGTTTGATGCAAGTTAGTGTTTGTGACGAGGAAAATTGATTTCCCCTCTAATTATTTGTAGATGCATGTATTGATCAAAATAATGGTTTTTAGTTGTAGTAGTTAAGCAAACAAATGGTATATCTATCTAGATTTTCTATGTTTAAGTTTAGGGCCTATGGGTTGAAATTTAGAATGGATCAAACAAACAATATCAATATATTTAATGCTAAAAAGCAACTTCAAAATCAAAAGGCAAGAAAAAGATATGCATTATTACCGGTGAAAGGAAGAGATAAAGTATGACAAAAATAACAAAAAATAAGCGTAAAGTATAGAAAATACAAATCTGTTCTGTTGAAACAACTGAATGGAATAATGGTCCTGATTGGACAACCCAATTAACTTTGTTTGAAAGATTAAATGTAGGGGAAAATGATACATATGATAACACCATTAGCTTCTATTTATATTACACATTGAAAAGGAAAGTAGGGGACTATGCCAACAACCTCTAGTTATTATGTGATGCAAATTATGTGATGCCAAGTTATTTAACCACGCCACGGGTATCAATCTCCACGCTTTGAGGGGACTTCCTTCTAGTATTGATATATACTTCTGGTTGCGGATCGGGACCAAAAATACTATTGAGTAACTAATAAAAATCATATATCCTGCTATTAGTGCAGATCTTATGAATGAAATAATTATTACTATTGAAAAATAGAGAAATGATTGAATGCATCCTATTGGGGGGACTATACACCGAGTTGTAGTTTACCTCCTCAAACTTTTTTAGTACAAGCACTTTACTTTTCTTCATGATATATATAGACAAAACTATTCATTCCATCTTAATTATTTTTATATTTCTTTTTTCCCTATCATTGTCGTTTTAGTTTCTTCATGCTATTATTATTTTACACCTACAATAAAAATTTTAATTTTGTTTAACTTGTTATACTAAATTGGTGGTATTTTTTGATTTTTAAGTTTTCAAAGTTGATAATTAATAAGAAAATCTATATCATAAAAAGATCTATTTTTTTAATATTGTGAAGCCTATTTGATTTAAGAGGTTGAATTACTTAAATATATATGAACAAAATGGAGCTATTAACTAATCTATTATTAATAGTAATGGATAACAAAAAAAAATCAATATTTCTTTCTTACTTGATCGATAATATGTTACTTTTATTATGAATAGTTGAGTAATTATAAACTATAATCAAGATTTATATACTTAAATTGTTGAATTATAAAATTAAATACTCTTTATGATGTAATGTAAATATATTTTGCAATAGTCTATAGTTGATGATGGATATTAAGATTGAATTTAAAAATTAATAAATTACAAAAAGTGAGTTAAAGAAAATTAAGAACTTTAGTGTAGTACACGTAGTTTAGGAGCGGAGGCAAAAAATTGGCTAGTGGCATGATAGAAGAGTTAAAAGAAAAGAAAAGAAAAGAAAAATGAGAAAACAAAAAAAAATGAAAAATGAATAGTAAATAAAGAGAAAAGAAAATAATTAAGCTGGGGGAGAGGGGGGTTGTTTTGTCTAAACATATAATTAAGGGGGGTAAAGTGTCTAGAAAAAAGTTTAAAATGTTAAACTGCAACCCGTTGTATTACTCAAGAGGATTTGTAAAATAATAATATATAAATTAGATAAAAGAAAAAAGAACAACAAATTGTTATGACCCTGAAGACACATGCAACATAAAGAGCACATTTAAAGCTAGTTTGGATGTTAAATTTTGACGGGAAAATAAAAGAAAGTGAGGAAAAGAGGCTTCTTGAGTTGTTTGGGAGATCTTTAAGGGAGAAAAAAGAACAAAAATGAGATGATTTGGATTGATCTCACGTGCAGTTAAAAAGGTTTTCTACCCGCATTAAAGACAATCTTATAAAATTTTCAAGTCCTTAAAGACGTTTTTAAGGAGCATTAAAGATAGTCTTATAAAATTTTCAAGTCCTTAAAAGACGTTTTTAAGGAGGTGGTGGACATGATCAACAAGGAAAATGAGTAGAAACCAGAGGAGATATCATTCTTGAGGACATTGTAAATATGAGATGTTTGTTTGAAAAATGTACTTTCTCTTTTGTTCATAGAGTTGGGAACAGCTGTGCACGTAGATTAGCAAAGTTTGCGGTAAAGCTAACTAGAAATGTTGAATGGGAAGAGTGCTTTCCCATGTGGCTCCATGAGAGTGCACAAAATGATTATAGAGGAAGAAATTCTGATGTATCAAATCTTGTAATATCAAGTTCATGAAATGTAATGAAATTATGATATTTGACAAAAAAAAAGACCATGTTTTAGGTTACCATACATTTACAAAAAAAAAAAAAAAGCGCTTTCAGGCACTAAAGGTACTTTTAAGGTGTTTGATAACTAATTTTTTATAATTTAAGAAATCCAATTTTTAGTAACTTAAAAACACTTTTGTTAAAAATACTTGTATTAGAAATATTTCTTGATAAGTCACTGCAACTCAGAACGGGATCTAAATGTCTATTGAACAAATTTTGATAGAAATATATATATATATATATATATTCAAAATCATTCTACTTTTTTCCTAAACTCCCAAGAAACATTAAAATCTTTTCATAACTTAAGATTTCTTTTCTTTATTTTCTATCTTGAACTCCGAACTGTGGCTTAGCATTTTAATATGACACAATTTTATTTTGCTAAACTAATTATCATATTATAAAGAATAAATTTTACAAGTTAATGATATTTCATAGTCCATTAAGGAAGATGTTCAAAGCTATTTATCACCATTCTAAGTATCTATTTCTTAAAACCTCATATCCTACACTATATGATAAAAATTAACTCTAATACAATGAATAATTTTACTCATGCAATACAAAAGAAGAAATTGTTTTTTTTAAAGATAAGATAGGAAATTGTTAAAGACATTCCAAAAATTATAAAATTTTGTCATGGAAAGCAATTTTAAATTTCTATATAAGAAAAGGGGAAGTCTTCATATTTACAAAAACATTGGAGGAGGCAGTATAATATATCCAAAGAAAGCCAAAAGCTGCAACTGTCACCCCAGCCAAAATAGACATTAATTCACAAAAATACTTTTAATTAAAGAAAAAAAAAAAGAAAGAAAACCCAAAAATCCCATTTTTCCCGTTCTCTGTTCAGTGTGTTCATACAATACGGTGGATCTGAAACCAATCCTTACGTCCCTCCTTCTTCTCTGTGTGCTTTTCTGCGTGTGAAATTGAGAGAGAGAGAGAGAGAGAGATAGTAATAGAGACAAATATTCAGCAATGGGAAGAGGAGGAGGTGGTGGTGGATCTATGGAATTCATGCAAAAACAAGTGATCCCATTGGCCATTAATCTCTTTTTGCTTTGCATCCACAATGCTAACTGCTTTTACCTTCCTGGGGTCGCCCCTGAAGACTTCCATCTGGTATAAAATTAATGATTTTAGATATGTTGATTTTTATCTGCATTTTGAAGATTCGAAGAACCCATTTGTTGTTTTTATTAGTTCTGTATGGATGTATGTGAAACAGTGATTTTCGGCCTGTCAAAATCTGTTCTTTTTCTGGATTTCTTGGTTTTGTGATTTTTCTTCTTTAATTGGGCATTCTAGGATTTGTTGCATTTGGGTGGCATTGTTGAATTTGAGTAGAAGTTTGAGTTTACAGATTTAATTAGAGAAAATGGTTTTATTTTTTAAGGGATTTTTGAGAAAGTGAAATGGAGGTAAGGTTTTTGTGGGTTTAATGTATGAATTGAATAGGATACATGTAGCTAAAGTTTGATAGGGAGTTGGCAATTTAAATTCCTTTTCTCTTTTCTGGTTAAAAAACCAGTCAAGCATTTTTAAGGTGATTCTTTTGTAATAAATAATGTGAGGAGGAGGGATTTAGTCTTGGATGTGGTTTTGAATTAAAATCCTAGTTTGGTTCAAATTTGATTGTGATCATACTTGAAGCATTTTCGTGGTGATCCTTTTGTGCTCTGGAAATGAGATGCTGAAATAGAAAATTGTAAAGAGTGTGAATAGACAGTCCTCTTTAGTTGGTATAGTTAGTGGTACAGTTAGGATAATAAGCATGACGAGTGTTAAAATCAATAGCCTTAGTTCTGGATTCTGCAGTGTTGCATTGTTTGCGAACAAAGACAGAGCTTCATTTCTTGGGCATACGCATTTGGGAGGCAAAATACGAATATACTGTGTTATTATATTATTCAAATGTTGCAGGCACAGATTAGTTGGCCCAAAGCTGTTAACTACATATCTGTAATGCAATGGTTCTATGTACAGCCTTCAGAATGACTTGTACCAGAATATACTAAGAATTAAAGGCCCAAATTGGATAAAAAAGAATATTAAGTATGGGGTCTTCGATTCTGTATGTGCTATGAGTTTGACCTAATGAAACTTTAAAGTTTCTTTTTGGCTCAATTGTGAGCAGCAATTTTGTTTTTTGGTTTCTTGTTTTGGGCATCATATTCTTATGTGATTGGTGATTTGGTCGCTATGAATGTCTAGGCATTCATACATCAGCTATGATCTTTATCAGCTGTAGGGTAATTTATTGGCATAGTACCACCATTAAATGCTAAAGATGCAACTCAACCATTCAGTTGTACAACATTCTTTGCCACTGAGTTTTTCCTATTCTGTATTTGAATACATTTCCTTCATGAAGTCAGGATTCTTGGCCGTCTCACTTGTGAACAGTTATATTGATTTAACTCTAGAGGGGAAGTGAGATAACATGAGAAACCAGAAGCAAGAAATAAGTTGAATGATTGGAGACAAAGTCATTAAGGTTGAATTCAGATTGAAGAACAGGAATAACTTATATAGAAGTTGATGTTGGATATGCACAAAAGAGATCCTATCAATGCAATGTAGCTTTTAGTATATCCATTATGTTTTCTACAAGTTATTGTCCTCGCTTTAGCACATCAAAGAAAGGTTGTAAGAGTGTCATCGATGAATATTGACATGATGGAAATGGATGTCTTGTTCTTATCTATTCATTGTTGCTTTTACATCTAATTATTTGCACATAGAATGCATGTCTAGTTTTAGGCAACAATAACACCATTTGTATGCTATTTGTGGTTTGTGAAATTGAGCATCTTCGAGACTTATTGAATTTTCGTCATTGTTATTGTCATAAGTGGTGGTTTTGTTTTTGTAGCCCCTCATTATGATTGTCTAAGGATTTAAACGAGAAGAGAAGATTAAACCTGAGTAAACTAGGGAGTAATGGTTTATTTTTCTCCCAGTCTGAGTAGTGTGTTTATTTGGATGGAGAACTCTTTAGTCAGCATTACCAAAATAGGGACGTTGGGAATACTGGCAATTCACATTTTGGAGCATACTGCCTGCTAGGATTGCAAGAAAAAAAAGAACAAAGAAGAAGATGAAGAAGAAGAGAGAATGACCATGGTTGATTCTTGCAGGATGCTTCTTTTTCTGGAAATCAAGGGTCACAATGGAGCTTGACTTTTTAACTTTTCAGGCTTCTGGGGTTAATGCATCAGCAGACTAGCCAACAACCATAAGTGTAGCTCTTAATTAGTTTAATAAAGTGATACTGCTGAGCCAGAACAGGAAATTAGTGATATGGGTTTAGTTTTTGTTGACTTCTAACTGAAACTTGTTTTTACCCCTATTTGTAGAAGTTCTAATTCTGTGGTTGAAAGTCTAAGCAAATCTTTTGCTTTAAAGAAATAATTGTTAAATGCTGGAGTTCTCACTTACCTCTATGTTTCTGGGTAAAAGCCTATCCTATGTTCATCAAATCAATTCAGAAAATTCTATTAGTGAGCAAAGTCAAATACTATTAAGCCTTGAACTTCAATATTATGGAAGGCATATGCATAAAGAAAATATTGAATGTTAATGATGCATAAGACAGTAAAGTTGGTATTGTACTATTTATTGTTTCCCTGAATTGTTCAGCTTCTCCTGTATTATTCAGTAATATCATTATTAAGACAGTCCCAGCTATATAGATCATTTTCATTGTCTTTTTGGTGGTCATTTCAGGGTGCTAATTTAAGTGTGAAAGTGAACAAGCTGACTTCAACAAAGACTCAGCTTCCATATTCGTATTATTCTCTTCCTTTTTGTCATCCAGAAAGCATAGTCGATAGCAGAGAAAATCTTGGGGAAGTGCTTCGTGGTGACCGTATTGAGAACTCGCCATACATGGTTAGTATTACATAATTGAATAATAACTTCATTTTTTGACTGTTTCTGTCCATCAACTCACAGTTCCATCTGGTTTTGCAGTTTAAAATGAGGGAACCAGAACTATGCCATGTTGTTTGTCAACTTATTCTTGATGCAAATACAGCGAAAGAGTTCAAGGAAAAGATTGATGACGAGTATCGTGTCAACATGTAGGTGAATATATTATCAAAATTTGTCTTTATTGACTTTCCTGCTGAGTTGATTGGTATTATATAAATGATTTTATGTGGCAGGATCCTTGATAATCTTCCTTTGGTTGTTCCCATTCAGAGGGTGGAACAACATGCTTCTCCTGTATATCAGCTTGGTTTTTACATGGGGTTTAAGGGTCTATATGCTGGTGTGAGTAAACTGACTATGATAATAACTCTTTTGGAATCTCATCCATTCCCCCCTTTTCTAAGTCAGTGTTTGATTATTTTGCAGACCAAGGAAGAAAAATCTTTTTTAAACAACCACTTATCATTTACAGTTAAGTATCATAAAGATTTGCAGACTGACTCAGCTAGGATTGTTGGTTTTGAAGTTAATCCATATAGGTTGGTTCTTCAGAGACCTTACTTGATTGTTCAGATATTCTGTGTGTTTACTATCTTCTACAGTTCCCACTAATGATCTGGTACATACATGTCCAGTGTCAAGCATGAATATGATGGAAAATGGGGTGGGAATAATCGTTTGACCACCTGTGATGCACATGCAAAGAGAACTGTTTCCAACTCAAATGCTCCACAAGAGGTTGAAGATAAACAGGAAGTCATATTTACATATGATGTCAATTTTGAGGTAATCTAATCCACATATCAGATTGCTTTCTAACTGATCTAGTCATCAATTTAGTTAGAATATGTAGGAAATTCCAATGATTTGGGCCCATAGTCTAATTTGCCGCTGAATTAGACATCTCTGTTACCAGGAGGTTTATATGGTTATTGACTAAAAATCCCTTTATTTTTTTCTCTATTTCATCTCCTAAACATGATATGATTGTGTCTGGTTGCTTAAATTTGATTGTCTTTGCAGGAAAGTGATGTCAAGTGGGCCTCAAGATGGGATACATATCTGCTGATGAATGATGATCAAATCCATTGGTTCTCAATTGTAAATTCTTTAATGATTGTCCTATTCCTTTCTGGCATGGTTGCGATGATAATGCTGCGGACTCTTTACCGTGACATCTCCAAGTATAATGAACTTGAGACCCAGGAAGAGGCCCAGGAAGAAACAGGCTGGAAACTAGTTCATGCGGATGTTTTCAGGCCCCCAGAGAAGTCAGATTTACTTTGTGTTTATGTGGGTACTGGTGTGCAGTTTTTTGGGATGGTCCTCGTCACAATGATGTTTGCTGTCCTAGGGTTCCTTTCTCCTTCAAATCGTGGTGGGCTTATGACAGCCATGCTATTCCTTTGGGCTTTCATGGGTCTTTTGCTGGTTATGCCTCTACCCGTTTATTCAAGATGTTTAAGGGAGCTGAGTGGAAGAAAATTGCACTGAGGACTTCATTCCTGTTCCCGGCCACAGTCTTTGGGATCTTCCTTGTCTTGAATGCACTAATTTGGGGGCAGAAATCATCTGGGGCTGTGCCGTTTGGAACAATGTTTGCTTTGGTGTTTCTGTGGTTTGGCATCTCAGTTCCACTTGTCTTTGTGGGCAGTTATGTTGGATTCAAGAAGCCAGCAATTGAGGATCCTGTGAAGACAAATAAAATACCCAGGCAGATACCAGAGCAAGCATGGTACATGAACCCTATTTTCTCCACTTTGATTGGGGGCATACTTCCATTTGGAGCTGTTTTCATCGAGCTCTTCTTCATTCTGACCTCAATCTGGCTGAATCAGTTCTACTACATATTTGGATTCCTGTTCATCGTGTTCATCATTCTGATTGTCACTTGTGCTGAAATAACCGTGGTCCTTTGCTATTTCCAACTATGTAGTGAAGATTACTTGTGGTGGTGGAGATCTTATCTGACATCTGGCTCCTCGGCGCTGTACCTCTTTCTCTACGCCACTTTCTATTTCTTCACTAAGCTTGACATCAGTAAGCCTGTCTCAGGGATGTTGTATTTCGGGTACATGCTTATCGCTTCATATGCATTCTTTGTGCTTACAGGCACCATTGGCTTCTATGCATGCTTCTGGTTCACAAGGCTTATTTACTCTTCTGTGAAGATTGATTAATGAATATGAAAATTTTCAGAAGTTAGAGAGTTTCTGGTTGAGTAAGCAAAAAATGTACCATCACTTTAAAGATATAAAGAGAATTAATCTTCTGGCCCTTTAGAGGTTACATTATGGCATACTTTTGTAAGTGACAGAAGCATTTTATTGTTGCATTCTTTCTTCAATTCAATAACTTTTACTGCCTTCTTGGTGTTTGAAGGGTTAAAACATTGCTCCCTTTGACTCCTGTATGTTCATGTCAGTCTGGCCCTTGATACATTTTAAACAAGATTTTATACATCAATTTATTCTCTAAGCCAAGGATAAGATGTTCATAAAACTCGACATATATTGTGATGTTGGGTTAAATCGTACCTTTTTGTCTTCCCATATTGAAAAAGACAAGATAATTATAATTTATAAGATCTGAACCAAACCAACATATAGCTCTGATGCAAAGGAGTTTGCAGTTTGGTTTTGGTTAGTGTTCCAATGGCACTTGTCAGTATTCAAGGCTGTTTGTATGCTTCCTTTCTGCGTTTTCTTGATCATTTGGGGGAAAATGGAAATATTATTTACTATTAGCTATGGTTGTCGCAAAAATTGATTAGTAGTGATGATTTCCTTTAAGCTGTTGAAACTTATAATCCATTCAAATTATGCCTAGGAAACTTTATGAATTAATATAAGATTAAGATAAATTGCTGTCCAGTTATTGATAGTTCAAATGTAGACTCCAGTTGCATATCATGTTTTTCTTAATTTTGTATTCTTCTTTGAAATTTTTTTTTTTTTTAAAAAAAGGGGAAAAGTTGGAGGAAAAGGAAACAAAACTGAGGCGAAATCTTTCTACATTAGAAGAACTTGGTCATGTAAAAGAACAGAGGATAAACGCCATTTTAGGTTTGGTTGATAGTCATTCGTCACTGCATCTTTGATGTGAAACCAGAATTGGTTTCATTGTACTAAAGGGTTAATTAATTAAACCCAATTCATAAGTCAAGGAATGATTGCAAGAATGACTTCCATTTTCATTGAATGATTGCGAGAATGATCTGGCAAACAATAGGTGCGGATTTCACTAGTTTTGATATCTTTCCTAATCCTTATACCCATCTATCAAACGCTTGCGCAATTTTTATGAATAAATCTTATATACATTCACAGTGTATACAATATTATCATTGGATACATAATATAGGTGCAAAAGTTAGAATTTAAATTTAAATTTTGTATAATCATCATTTATTTGATGTTGACAGTGTAAACCCTATCAGTGTGGGAAAAATTAATCCAATTTTTATTGATCACACTGGTCTAAGGTAGTGCTAAGAATAGCTTAACAGAAGGGATGATAGTGCACTTGTGGGCACTTGGGAGGTACTCACAGCTGGGACTTGCACTAACTTTTTTTTAGTCAAATTAAGTTCTTATTTCTATTGCTAAGCCACCAAAACAACCAATGAAGCTGTTATGCTTTTGCGTCATAATTTAGTAATTCAACATCTTGTGTAAAAGCCATCAATTCTATTCACTATTTATTTTAGTATGTAAACAGTGTTTTAATAATACCAATGGAAATAAATGTCTCGGATTCAAATCTCTTTTTTCCATTCCACGTTTATTAAATTCCACTCCTCCCGACCTATATAAAATAAATAAATAAATAAATAATGAAAATTTAAAGGCGATGGAAACTTTAGTCATCTTAGTAACAGAAAAAAATCATCTTCATAGATAGTTTATTTAGTTGCTAAAAATGAAAAAATTAGAGAAAAAAGGATCCCAAGAATATCTTTCAAAATCAAAATTTATTTCAAGAATTATAGGCTAACTTCAAGATTTGTTATGCTAATAAAAAAATACGCTGAAAACAGCTAAATAACAATTGTTTTACATAAGGGGGAGATTTAGACGTTGTTTAATAATCCAATTCAGCATTAAACTTAATGGATTTAGATTTCAATATGTTTAGACACGTTTGATAATGAAAAATTGAACATCTGAATTAATTAAGTGACACTGAATTTTTTAGATAAAACTTACTTTCAAAAATAAGTGATAAGTTATTCACTTATCGTTTAATGTGATATATACTCAAAAAATATTATATTTAGAACTTAATAATTTAATAATTTAATAATTTTAGATTTCAGTCCAAAAGGCTCTACAGCGGCCAATTGGCCACAACGGTATTTAGGAAACAAAAATCAGGGCTCCTCTTCTCTTTCCAAATTCCGCAAGGAATCACATTCCAACGTTCATCAAATCACAGATATCATACTTTCCAAATTCCGTAAGGAATCGCTTTCCGAAGTTCATCAAATCACATATATCACTTACTAGGAAGGCTAATTCTTTTATAAATACTTAGTACAGTAGAGAAAGGAAGAACATGTTACTTATTCTTTAAAAGTTGAATTCTTGGTGTTTATTTTTTTCGATTCAGCAAGTATTCTTGAGTTTGATTCTTGATTCTTGACAAAGGGTTTTCAATTCCAGTCGTTGAAAACTCAAGCAAGAAAGAATTGAATAAAGAGATGGGGAAGAGCAGTAGTAATGATGACGAACACCGTCTTGATTATTCGAGTATTGAATTGGATCCCAAGTGGGATAAATTTCATATCTTGGTTGCCGTTGCAGAAGTAGAGAGGATCAGGTTCGCGGAGGAGGAAAAAGAAAGGAAACTCAGGCGAAATATTTCTACTTTCTTGAAGCTTCTTGGTGAAAAAGTAACAGAGGACTCATCAATCCAGAATGATTCAACTGGGGTCACTGGATTTCAGCTTCTTTCTGATAAAATTGATGTCAACATCACAAAAGGGAAAAGATCGTTGAGAAACAAGGCTGGCTCCAACCACACATTATTGTCCAAGGAACTTCCTTCAGCAATTTCCCCCCAGTTTGATTTTGAAGGCAAACATCAAGAAGATGATGGCAATCACGTTCTGTTCTCATATGGGAATATAATCAGGAAACCCCAATTGAAGAGACTGAGATCACCCAGTGAAGAAAATTGTACTGATCATCAAGAAATAGAGATGCCACGTTCCATGAAAGCAAAAGGGAAGCCTAGATATCCTGATGGACCATCAACATCAACTATCAGTACTACTCCAGAGATATTCAAGAGCAGAATTTTGGAAGTTGGGGGTTCAGAGGAAAGCATTGTATTTGTGTTTCAAAAGGTGTTAACAGATACCGATGTGAACACGCATTTCAGTAGGCTGCTGGTGCCATTTAAGCAGATCAAGAATGCGTTTCTGACTGCTGAAGAGCAGGCTCGTTTTTGGGATCCCAACCGGAAGTTTGGAATTGATGCCATTTTTGTTGATCCATCCCTTGATGAAGGCAGGATGAACCTGAGACGATGGGAGATGCGTAAAAAGATGGTAAAGTAAGTTACAACTTTGCATTGATCACTAACTGGACCAAGGTTGTGGTGAAGAATGGACTTAGACAAGGAATGACAGTGCACTTGTGGGCATTTAGGAGGGATTTACAGCTTGGATTTGCTTTAGTTTTAGTTTGATTAAGATTTGTTTATTTCTAAGTTTGCACTTAGTCTAATTGTTCATTAGAGTCTGGTGAATTAAGGATATTTAGTTTATTAGAGTATTGTCTATTAGTCTTCCTTCACTAATTTTAATTAAACATATTCATTCTTGCTTTTGTACTGGTCAAAGAATGTTAATTTCATTTGTAAAGAGTTAGAACAAAATTGGTGCAGATGAAGTGTATAATCAATAGTTTGACATTGGGTTCTCACCACTTTTAAATTGATTGTTTTGGCCTTGCCTTTGTGACTGTTCTTAAATAGAATTGCAAATAAAATTTTTTTTTGGAACTGTATAATACAAATTGAAAAGCGTCTACTGGTTATGAACTTCAAATATTTACCTAAAACATGACTTCAATTCTCATTTCAACTACCTATTGCTCCTTCCCAACAACTTGTACAATTGCCTTAACAACAATTATGCGTACTTTGTTCCACCTTATGTGAAGCTGCGAGCATTACATTTGCTAGTTTTTGTGGCGCAACGCGCAGGGTCACCGATACACTGATAACATACTTTATTTATAGTTGGGACTGGTAAAATTGAACGTAGAATTTTTGTTGTGAATGAAAATGAAATAGATATGAAAAGTTTTTAGTATAAAATAAAATTTTGTATGTAAACAGCTTTTACTGAATTAATGGAGATGTACAGGCGGTGGGAAATTTAGTTATTTCAACAGGAAATTTTTATAAATTATAATAAAAAAAGGGCTAAAATTATTTGACCAATATACAATGTATCTAATTCAAAAACAAACCATAAATAATATATGAAAGCAAATGTCTAATATTTTTGTTTTCGAGAGGGAAAGCAAACAAAAAAATATAGTTAAGTTGGGCATGTATTATTATCATCTTTAAGCTAGCCAAGTTGATATCGTTAGGTATGGCAGGCAATTTAACATTAACCAAAAGAAAATGTTACAAGAACGAACAACATATTTACTTATTAGAAGATTACCAAATTTGTATTCATTATTTATTTTGGAAAATATTATTTCCACTCCCGTCATTTATTTATTATATAGTCTAATAAATGAAAAATTTATGATTAAAATGATAGTGAGAATGTGATTAACAAAAATAGGAGTGCAATAGCATTTTTCACTATTTTTGTATGCAAACACCTTTACTGAATTAATGGAGATGTAAAGGCGGGGGGAACTTTAGTTATTTTAATGAAAAAAAGCATCAATTTCACAAATAATTTATTTAATTTTTAAAAAAAGGTAGGAAAAAAAGATCCAAAAATGTATACCAAAATCAAAATTTATTTCAAGAACTGTATGCTAACTTAAACAAGTAGACTTTTGTACTGATCCTAAACATCCAAAAAGAGTTAAGTGGCAACTTTTTTTTTTTTTCATTAAAGGGAACTAATTGTAATATGCTATTTTTATTACTATGGAGAATTAGAATAATCGATTTAATGATTTATGCGAGATTTATAGTATCATAATTTATATTTGGATACACATTATTCGAAAAAACTTTTCTTTTTTAGATACTTCAAATAGGGATGGAACTAGGGGATAGGGAGGACCCTCGCTCCCCAAGTTTTATAAAATCTAATTTTCCTCCTTTATAAAATTAAAAATTTTCAAAAACAATCTTTATAAATTTAAACTCTGACCACCCCCCTCTCGTAAAAAATCTTAAAAATATTTTAGGTTGTATGTTTAAATTTGGATATATTAAAAATTTCCCTTCAACATATATACTTTAGTTCCATCTATGACTTCAAGCACGTTTGTCCATCACTTTCATTTTTTCGGATCATGATTTTATTTTGCATACAATACATCACCACAAATTAAAAAACAAAAGGCTATATGGGTCGTGGAATTAAAAGATTTTCCCAAATAATCAATATTATCTTTCACGGATAATTAACAAAGAAAAAAAATGCCGACTGATTGTAGTTTAGAGGGTAAAGTACTGTACTAAAGCGATATGAACTTATGTAAGCCATTGTTTAAGCCAATAACTGGCTTGTAATCTTAGTCAAAGAAACCACCAACATATAGGTCAGTTCAACCAGAGCTTATGCGGCAACTAAAAGCCGCACAACGGCTAATTGGCCAAATCCCAACTTAGGAAAGTAAGTCCTCTCTTTCCCAATTACGCAAGGAATCACTTTCCAAAGTACATCAAATCACAGTTACCATTTAGTAGGAAGGTTACTTCTTTTATAAATACTAGTACCGTAAAGAAAGGAACAACTTTTTACTTATTCTTGATAAGTTGAATTCTCAGTGTTTGTTTTTTCGATTAAGCAAGTGCTCTCGAGTTTGGTTGTTGATTCTTGAAAAAGGGTTTTCAATTCCAGTCGTTGAAAACTCAAAGAAGGAAGAATTGAATAAAGAGATGGGGAAGAGCAGTAGTAATGATGATGAACGCCGTCTTGATTATTCGGGTATTGAACTGTACCCGAACTGGGGTAAATTTGATATCTTGGTTGCAGTTGCGGAAGTAGAGAGGATCAGATTGGAGGAGGAGGAAAAAGAAAGGAAACTCAGGCGAAATCTTTCCACTTTCTTGAAACTTCTTGCCGAAAAAGAAACAGAGGAATCATCAATGGACAATGTTTCAGATGGGGTCGGTAAATTGCAGCTTCTTGCTGGTAAAATTGATGTCAATTTCACAAAAGGGAAAAGATCGTTCAGAAGGAAGATCGGCTCCAACCACACATTATTGTCCAAGGAACTTCCTTCAGCAATTTCCCCCCAGTTTGATTTTGAAGGCAAACATCAAGAAGATGATGGCAATCACGTTCTGTTCTCGTATGGGGATATAATCAAGAAACCCCAATCGAAGAGACTGAGATCACCCAGTGAAGAAAATAGTACTGATCATCAAGAAAAAGAGATGCCACGTTCCAAGAAAGCAAAAAGGAAGCCTAGATATCCTGATGGACCATTAACGTCAACTATTAGTACTATTCCAGAGAAATTCAAGAACAGAATTTTGGAATTTGGGGGTTCAGAGGAAAGCATTGTATTTGTGTTTCAAAAGGTGTTAACAGAGACCGATGTGAACACGCATTTCAGTAGGCTGCTGGTGCCATTTAAGCAGATCAAGAATGGGTTTCTGACTGCTGAAGAGCAGGCTCGTTTTTGGGATCCCAACCAGAAGTTTGGAATTGATGCCATTTTTGTTGATCCATCCCTTGATGAAGGCAGAATGAACCTGAGACGATGGGAGATGGGTAAAAAAGATGGTAAAATAAGTTACAACTTTGCATTGATCACTAACTGGCTTAAGGTCGTGCAGAAGAATGAACTGAGACAAGGAATGACAGTGCACTTGTGGGCATTTAGGAGGGATTTACAGCTTGGATTTGCTTTAATTTTAGTTTGATTAAGAATTTTTTATTTCTAATTTTGCACTTAGTCTAATTGTTCATTATAGTCTTGTGAATTAAGGAGATTTAGTTTGTTAGAGCATTGTCTATTAATCTTCCTTTACTAATTTTAATTAAACATATCCATTGTTGCCTTTGTATTGGTCAAAGAATGTTAATTTCGTTTGTAAAGAGTTAGAAAAAAAAATTGATGCAAATGAAGTATACAAGTAATAGTTTGATGCAAATGAAATATACAAATTGATTAGTTTCGCCTTGCTTTTGTCCCTGTTCTTGAACAGAGCTCAGCATAGTAATCCCCATATATGTATACTTAATTTGCACTTTGCCTCCAGTATGATTATTTAATCATCGCTTTGCCCCCAAGATTCAAGGTCAAGCGTTATTGTTTTGCGTCCCTTTAGCATATGATCCATCTACTGCATCTTTTATTTTTTTTCTTTAATTTTTGGGGTAAAATACCAAAAAACCCCTGTGATTTGCCTAATGTACACTTTACCTTTCTATAGTTTGGAAATTTATAATTTAACTTTCTGTCGTTTCAACTAAAATGAAAGTTTGACAGAAAACATCTACAATAACGGTATTTGAGTGCCATGCACTTCTGCTGAGAGTTGTGGTTGCGATAAATAATAGTTTAGAGAAAATAATATTTTCACTTGCCAAAGAGACCCCTATGTGTTATCAAAAGCTTTCTCTTCTTCTCCAAGCCCTAAATTGGCTTTGAGCCAAAACCGCAACCATCTGAAGCAAAGTTGATGATTTTAGGTCCGCTCATCTTCAAGCCAAAACCGCAGCCATATGAAGAAAAATTGGTGAGTTTGGGTTTGCTCATAGCATGTAATCGATTTGGGAGGAGAGGTAAGAACTCTAAATTGGTTATTTTGAGATGTTTTCAGGAACGCCTTCCTCAAGTTATAGAAGTTGGAATGGAAGTAGGGATTTGAGATATCAATATAGGCTATGTGATTGTGGAAGAAAGTCTAAGATAAAAATTGTTGAATCAGAAAAACCAACCCAAAGGCATGTTGTATTTCGTTTGTGAAAGAGATCCATGTGGCTTTTGGTGTTGGTGTAATCTGACTAGCCAAGGGTAGCCAAGGGTGGGAAGCTGGTATTGGAAAACCAGTGGAGGAAGAGCAACCAAGTATGGAAGCTAGCATGATGTCAAGATGGCAGAAAGTGGATGAGGAACTGAAGAGCCTGAAGTTGCTCGTTTGTTGTTGTCTAATGGTGTCTGCGTTTCACTCTTAGTGTTGATGTCCAAGATGTGAAATTGATGTGTTAATCTTTTATTTAGTTCTAGTAGTGACGTTGAATGGCGAAGGAAAAGTGTAGTGAAAATCCATATGTACAATGATGATTCCGTGTTTTGCTTTGTAGAAATGAAAAAGAAAAGTTACCATCATTGTCTTTTGGATAGTTATTGTTAAATGTAAAAGTCGTACTGTGATTGAGATGGGGTATGTCCCTTTTTTGTCATGCAACTTATCGTAAATGAAACTAAAACCTGCAAAAGAGAAATGAAATGGTTGCTTGATATTCCATCTATTCATTCACACAAAAACAACCATTCAACAAGAAGGGAATTGAAATGACTGCAAAATGATATCCATCAACCATTCAACAGCATGATAATAAACTGGATGCAAAATGCGATCCATCTTGCTTTGATATTCCATCTATTCATTCACACAAAAACAACCATTCAACAAGAAGGGAATTGAAATGCCTGCAAAATGATATCCATCAACCATTCAATGGCATGATAGTAAATTGGAAGCAAAATGCTATCCATCTTTCCATTCATACAAAAATAACCATTCAGATCATCCATACAAAAGTAGAACACTTCATTATCCGTTTACATCAAACTCAACACCCAAAAATCAGTACGAAAAACAAAACAGTTTGGGTATATTTGTAGTCATCTAAATCCAACTCAGTCACCAAAAAATGCAAGTTTACATCACATCACCTAACTACGAATTACACACATATACAATTTAGGAAGATGGATTTGTTTCTTGTTCTCTTGGCTGTTAGTTTATGCAGCACATCAGCAACTGTTGGAGGTCTAACTCTTCCACCAACAACACTCTTAACAGGTCCTCCAGTCATAGCAAACTGTTAAATGGAAGTATGTTAGTAACAGGACATATGTTTCAAGTACTATGTACTAAGATTCATGAGTAATACCTGAGAAGAAGCAAATTTTTTAGTGATAACCCTGTTGACACTAGACATTGTTGGTTGAGTATATGCTTTTCTCTTTGGAACTTTTAATTTAGATGGATTGCGTTTATCAACCGGCTTTCCTTGACGGGCTGGTTTTGAAGTGCGACCAGTAGAGTGGTTAGCCCATTGTGGCTCCAAAGTTTCACTAGTAGGCTCTTGATTTGCCTATGACATCACACCAAAAGTTATGAACTGTTAGTAATAAAGAAGAGCCTATGCCATACATAAGAAGATTGTACCCTGTAAAATTTGGAATTTGGATGGATTGAATTCTTGCAACTTCTTGAATTGTGTCCAGGTTTGAAGCATTTTTTACAATGCACAGTAAGTCTTTTTCTGGTTGATATTTGTCGCTTCTTTGGTTTATCAGGTGCTCTCCTCCGCACCTTCTTTGGCCTTCTAGGCATCTTTCTTATCAATGGAGGATTAATTGGCTCTTCATTGGCCTTCTCCTAATACCTTGCACTTGGTACAGGCATAATTACATGCCTATATGTCTTTACATAAGTCTCTTTGCTGTAGCATTTGTGGACAAAATCAGCAATTGGCTTTTTACGTGCTTGTATTGTTGCACATGCATGGACACATGGATAACTTGTTAATTGAAATAACCCATATGTGCAGGTCCAATTCTGTAGGTTTATCACTACAATTTTGTTAATACCAACATCAATTTCATATTTCCAGCCATTAGCCCATATAGCAACACATGTCCTACTCAATCTTACATTTTTCTCAATCTTCTCATGGATGTTTGGACATATTTTACCTTGAAATTTTTCCATCCTAGTCCTCTTTACCTGGAATCATTGCATTAGTCTTCTTCTCATCCATTCAAACATCCCAACCACAGCCAACTCCGTTGCTGGAAGAATGTAATTGTTAAATGACTCATTTAAATTGTTAACCAATATGTCACACTTTCTTCTTCCACTGAAGTGTGATTTGGTCGACAGAGTTGGGTGGAAATTTTGAAAGCCATGCTGATGCTTGTGAGTCAAATTTTTCCATGTCTTTCATTGCCACATGCCAGTCTACCTCATTTCCAACACTTGCACATGCCCAAAATAAGTCCTTCAGCTCTTTTCCTTCGAATTTTTGGTTGAAGTTTTGATACATATGTCATATGCAGAAACCTATGCTTAGAGTCAGGAAAAAGCTCTCTAAGACCTTGAACAAGTCCTTTTTGTCAATCTGAAATTAAGGTCCAAGGTATGTTGTCCATCTCCAATCCTAAATCATCTAGTAAAAGCTGTAGGAACCACCTCCATGCGTCGTACCTTTCAACTTCAACAACAGCTGATGCTATTGGGACCATATTATCATTACCATCTCTCCCTAAGGCAAATAATAATTGGCCACCAAATGCACTCTTTAAAAAGCACCCATCTAGACCAATAATTGGTCTACATCCGTCAAGAAATCCCTGCTTGCAAGCATGAAGACAGAAGTACATTCTTTCAAATGTACCTCGATCTAGACGTTGCATCAGGATTGTCAACTTGAATCTTTACTGTGCTACCAGGATTATACTTCAGGATTGTGGCTGCGTAATGCCACAGATTATGATACTTCTCCATGTCTGATCCCTGTATATCTTCTCTTGCCTTCCTCTTCGCTCTATACAGCTTAGATGAAGTGACATTGACCATCAAATCCCTTTTAACCTCATTCTGAAAACCAATTAAGTTACACTTAGAATCATCCCTAATCTTAGATTGATATCTTTGGCTAAGATACCTTGATGTAACATGTTTGTTGTTGTACTCTCTACCACAAACATGCTCACCCTTCAAAGTCTTGATCTGGAAGGTACTAGTCCCTTGAACTTTTGATGCATGGATCTTCCATGAACAACCCCTCTCACACTCAGCTGTCATTCAGTAGGAATCATTTCTGATCCACTTTGTTTCATATCCCTCTCTTATACTCCATTCCAACAAAGCCATCCTGAATAATACGAAATTTTAGAACTTCTAGCCCACTTTTAGTTCAAAATGAGGCTTCTTAAACTCAACTTCTGGATCGAAATCTAGATATTCTTCAAGCTTCTCACCATCGGAACCAGTCCTCTCTAGCAGCTCCTCATCTGGGATTACAGGTTCATTCCAATTGGTTTCTAATCCAACTTTATTGTTCAGTCCTTCAAAGTCTTCTTTAGGCTGTTGTTATACATGGTTTCCACTATCCTGTAAGTGTGAACATGTAGAATAGTATTTTGCTAGTGTTTCCCTCTCCTGAATAGTTGGCTGGTCTCTTGCAGCCAGTTTCTTTGGACTTTTGAGATCACCCTTCAGAGCAAACACAGGCAACTTTGACTTAGCAACCTCTTTCTTAGATGGGTTCACAGCAAAAATGTCTTCATCCTCTATGCTCTGAAGCCCCTCATCTAACCAATCAGGCTTAACATTTTTTGATTTACCTACTTTGTCCACAACACTCTTTGCTTTATCTGTAGTTTCTTCACATGTGTGGTTAGCATTTGCACCCTTTTTTGACAACATGCTGACCCCATCACAATGTTCGGGAGGCTCTTCAAATGCCTGGCCCCCACTTACACTATATATCACCCTTACAGGAAGATGCAAATGCACATCATTCATCAACTCATTCATCAACTTAATGTCATCATTCCCTGTAATTGGTAGCAATCCAGTTTCCATGTCCAAATCTGGTACACACCACCAAAAAGTGACCCTAGTTGCATCCTTCTCAATTAGCTTGGACATTTTACACAGTCCACCTATGGACAGCTCACTTGGATCTCTATCCTTCCATATGGCTAGCTTGTAGTCTCCTACATAGGCTGTGTTGGACTCACTTCTAAAAATTCCTCCAAAGTACAAGTGTATCTCAACCATCTTTTTCTTGTGTGTTGTCTTCTGTTAACTAGACAAGTGCAAATTTTTTTTTATTATTATACATATATATAAAGTAAGTTGTCTATACTTTATGTAAAAAAAGCAAACATGATAATGACGTATGTTCACAAATACTACTCACAAGAATCTGGCCCCATCTAGACTGCTGAATTGCCAACAAGAACAACAATCTAACCACAATAATGACGGTGATATAAACTATTATAAAATTGAAATTTTTGTAAAGCTCGAATCTTTCCAACAGCTAGGATTTATCAACCTTTTTCCAACAGATTGGCTTTATCGTAAAAGTCATATATATCTAGATCCAAAAATATGGATTCAGGTGTCTATTCACACTTTTATCCAGATTATTCGAACAAACTAAGATATATAAGAAATTGGAAACATCAATCGTAACACTCATAGTACATCTAAGTTTACAAAAAAAAAATCACTTCAATACACAATAGCATACAAATCAAGGTGTTTATTCACATTATTATCCAGATTATTTCCCTAAACTAAGAGATCATAAAAATAGGAAGGATTCGAAGCTTAGAAGCTTACACATCCTGCTACGGGTCTTCTCCTGAGTCTTCAATATGATGCAGTTGACGTCTTATGCTTGCAATTGACGTCCTATTCCGCTAGAAATCTTCACTAATTGTTGAGAACTTTTCCAATCTAAAGATTGTGTCTTCCTAGGGTTTCTAAAGGTTCGCTCCTCTCTCTCTCTCTCTCTCTACGTCTCCTTTCTTTGAATTCTCAAAAGCACGAAACATTCTTCCGAGGAATTGACTTATAGAGGGGCAATTTTGACATTTTCCATTCATACATTAGTTTAGATGTTTTCCGTCAGACTTTCACTTTAGTTGAAATGACAAGGAGTTAAATTGTAGATTTCCAAATCAGAGGGAGGTAAAGTGTACCTTAGGCGAACCACAGCGGGTTTTTGGTATTTTACCCTAAATTTTTTTCCTGCTTTCTACTATCTCCTATCATTTAACATGCTTAGAATATTTTGTTAACGGTAGCTCAATCTTGTCTTTCTTGCACTAATGCTTTTTCAGTTTTTATATTGTGTTTTCTATTAACAATTTTTTTCCGGTGAAACGAGAGGAAGTTAGCTCTAATTCCATTGATTAAACAAGAAATAGTAGATAGAAAGGGACAAAAACCAAAACTTTTTATAAAATACAAGAGTAGATTAATTTCAAAGAAGGGAATCCTAATCTATCAGTACTGTTTAGCTGACTTCTAATGCAAAGGTCTGCAAATGAATTATAATCCTCTGAGGATGCTTTCAGCCAACAATAGATATATAGCATGTTTGGGGGGCTGTTGGCTTGCCGTAGGTAATGAGAAACAGAAACAGACTTAAGAATAAACTAATACTGGTTGTAATAGTACTGGTTTCTCTTTTTCCTTGATAAAGCTAAATTTGTTTACCCTGGATCTTCTTCAAAGAGTGAAAAAGATGTGAAGGGCGCTAAGTGAAATTGTAAAAAAACTCAAGGGAGGTTTTTTGAAATTAGTTTTGCCTATTTGGGATTACATGCCAAATATACACGTATTGATCTGTGTTCTGTACCAGTTTTAATAACAAAATGAGCAATTTAGGTTCATTAAAATATTATATTATTATATTTTATTTATTTTAAGCCTAGAAGTTTTCAAAGTAATTACTTAAGTTATAAAGTAAAAAATTGAGCCAGATGTTGGGGTCCTGCATTCGTTTGAATTGACATAGACACCATTTGAGTTATTCTACTTGCACAAAATTGCAAATAAAATTGATCGCTAGCCGGGTCCTGCTAGAGGTCAAATAACTCAAATACTACAACTGATTTTACCATAAATTTCCAAAAGAAGTGAAATAATTCCTTTCGAATACATGAATATCAAAACACGCAAAAATCTTAAGTTTCGAGTAAACTATTATTACTATGAACTTGCCAATCATCAAAAAATATTTTAAAACATGTAGTCAGTTTTTATTGCTTCGGGAGAACGTATGCACAAGTAAATTTTGTAAGAAAAACAAAATTATTTATTTTGGTCTTACAAAATCATTTTAGTGACAAAATGTGTTTTCTAGAAATAATAGTGCATGTATGTTTAGTCACCAAAGAGTAGCTTGCAATAGAGGGTACAAAGCAAGTTTTCACAATATAATGTATTCAGATGCCAAATAGTTGCATGTACTACTGAGTGCCTACAAGAATTTCCAAGATTCAAGACGCATATCACGGTAAGAAATGTCACTGAAACTTTGTCGGCCTGATTGACTCATAACCAAACTTATCTGGTTCGGAGTAAGTATAGTTAATAATAGTTGTGGTTAGTGTGGCTGTTTTACTTTTTCAATAATTTGGCATACACTCATACAACTTTGTTATATTTTATAATGTACAATAAAAAGTTGCATGAATGTACATCATATCATCAAATGCAATAAAGTTGTATGAGTGTACACCAAATCAATAAAAAATAATAGTAATTGTACCAATTGTATCTAATCCTAACCTTACTTGCCCCAGTCCCAAACTTATCATCTCGAATTTGCATGCGTGCAATGATGGATCTAGGATTTTAGGTTGGAGGAGTGAATAGCCAAACATATAAAAAAAAATGTTATAGCAAATAGCATAATAAATTTAAAATGAAAGTTTGATAGATGATAACTAGCAATAAGATGTTTTTATTTGTCAAAGAGAAAGTATAAAATAAAAAAGTAACATATCTTGGATTCAAATCATCTCGTTTATAAAAAAGTATAAAACAAATATAATATTAAATTCTTTAGTCATTTTATTTCCTAACAATGCAAGAGATGTGAGACTGTATTTTATAATCCTTCATTTGATCAAATACACAATTGTTGAATTAACATAATTTTCTCGAATTATTTCTTTTCTACATCATATGATCAACGTATGAGCAAGAACATCATCATTAAAAGTTTCAATGGAGTTGGCAACGACGGATACTTTTATAAAACATTAAGGACTTATTACAACTTGTTTTTTTAGCTAATAATCCTACTTTTTTTTTAATTCCAGCTCAATCTTACTGTTTAAAGTTAGTTTTCTTTAATAGGTTTGGCTTACAAGTGTTTTGGAGGCAATTGATAAGGCAGTTTCAGTTTTTCTTTTTCTTTTTTTTTTTGTCAGAGTGGAACTTATTCGGGAACTATTTAAATGTAGGAGGACAATAATTCTGAGTGTGTGTACTCACATGATAAGTTTAGATATAATTTAAGTGCCTTTATATTAGGAAAAATCCTTTATTAATTCAAGTCAACCTCTCATTAAGACAAATCATTATTTCCTTGATTAGTTGCTATTTAAAATCTATACTAGCTACTAATTATTGTTTACTAACATTGATATTAATACTAATCACAAGGAATGTTAACTAAAAGTTAGCTCGTCATAAGATATATTTTATAAAGAAAACTTGAAAAGGGTAAAAGTAATATATTACAAAATTTTTTTGGGGGAGGGGGAAGGGGGTGAGAGGGTAAACCTTGCAAAATGTGAGCTTTAGTTAATCAATGTCACATAATTAATTCAAATATTTTATTTTTTGTTATTAAACGCATTTAAACATGTTAAGATCTGAACTCATTAAATTTAAATATTGAATTGAATTATCAAATAGGGTTTAAGTATAATATGATCTCAAAGTCT